>JBBJLR010000001.1:44128181-44146796 GCA_037577145.1 Brachypetersius gabonensis | reverse complement strand
ACACACACATTATATATATATATATATATCAAAGTAAACCAATTGAGGTGAAGGCCTAAACATTTCTGGTAACTAAAACTTTACTAACAATGAATTCATTTTTGATAAATAGAATCAATGCTTGTATTTAAACTCTGTATGCAATACAGTACTCCTTTTACTTTATTATTAAGTTTTGGTTGGCAAGGTTTAAATTACTGAAAGTCTCAATGGAATACTGTGCAGTCTGAATTTCTTTCTCCATAGCATGGAAAGCTTTCCCACTGAAGGCCTCACTCATGAGATTAACTACCAACATAATTAGAAAATGACAGTGAGATGAACAGATTTACGTTTTGATGTACATGGTATTAATTTCATGAGGAGAAAAGATCACCCTAGGCCTTCTGGAAGTCCTAGATACGTCACTGATGGCAAAGACGAGCAATAGTGTCACCAGCTGTTTTTAGAACTGCAAAACAGTTCCTAGGTGTTTTACCAAAGGAGTCACTGTAAAACCATAGGATAGAAATATATGTTAATATATATTACAAGCTTCAAATGTTCATGCGGTCAGTAAAGAGACTTTGATAGTGGATGGGACCAATGAAATAGATATATGTTTAACAGATATAGTTTACACAGCTGTGGTCTATTCAGAATAACAAGAAACTCTCTTGAGTTTACGGCGCAAAGTTACTTTTTCCTGACATGCATTTTTAATCAGATTCAAAACTAATATCTGGAAGATTTGTTAAACATAAGCAGGGCTGAATAACACTCCCATGGTGACGCTCATGTGGCTAAACGTGGCCTATCCCAGTGCGAGTGAACTTTGCAGCAGTTTTAGTGGCTGCTGTGAGGTGAGAACATCCTGGGGACGCAGCTGAAAACCGGGGCCTATAAATGAAACACATTCGTAAATGGATGCTACTCTCTCCCTCTTTATCCACAGGCCAAAATGTGAATAATAGAACAGAAACACTTTTCCTTCACGAGGGTCTGGAAATGAAAAATTTAGAGCAGTACCGGCTCGGGACACCTCCAGCTACAATGAAACCACAAAGTGATGTGCAGTTATACACATGCTGCGAATTAGAGCATAAGCACAAAGTCATGTAAATATTTAAATCAAGAGTGCAACATATCATCTTCCGTATTCTCTCGATGCTGGCCTACAAATCCCATGTGCTCTAAATGTGCACTACAGCCAGTCAGTGGCTAATTCAACAACTCCAGAGTCATTGCAGTCCCAGACAACCAAGACCATAATTATAAATTATTTGGTGAATGAGTCCTGACACTCGGCTCAATTTTGAACAATCTCCAGTCAGCAGAAAATGATATGGCACTGAAGGACAAAAAAAATGCAGTTAACATATGCAGGCATAGCTTGTCCTTTTTGAAATTCAGTGTTTAAAGTGTGTTACGACTGCGTAACAGATGTAAATGCAGATCTGCTTGCCAAAGCTGAGTGCCAGTGATTAAAGTGGCAGAGAGAACTCTTAATGCTCAGAAAGACAAAAGAGCTTCCTCCAGCTAGAGTGAGAACATTAGAGAAGTTTTCAAAACCAACCTGATCCTGGATTTGTTGGTGGTTAACTGTTGACATAGCTGATTGGACACTTGTGAACCGGATTCAAGGTCTGGATTTGAAGACTTATATATTAGGGCCTTTGTTGGTCTGGGTCTGGTGCAGGGGTTATCAATATAAATCACAAAGGTCTGGTATGGCAGCAGGTGAACTTCCGTAATTTCAAGTTAATAAACCTATAAGCATATTATCATTGTTACCTAAAACAGAATTTGATGACTGCAGTAACATTTTGCATGGTGTGAACACTTGTATCACTAGAAATGATCAAAATGGTCTGACCATTTATTTATCTAGAGCTTGACTAGTGCGGAGACATCATGTTTTGTAATGGCAGTGGTCATTTTTGGTGTATGTATGTATGTATTTATTTACTCAACTGTTTTAATTAGGTTTATTTCTCTTTCTAGCTTATCAGAATGAATTGGTCTTCTTCTCCTCCCTCTCTTTCCTCTCCTTGTCTCTTGAGGCAATGTCAGAACTGGCAGCTTTTCATCACTTTAACTCATGGTGGTCTTATGTAACAGTTTGTTTTTCCACCGTGTCTTATCTCTGTGGCTGAGGCCCTCTCAGCTTTCTCCCCAGCTCCAGCCATATCTGTAGGGCTGGTGGTTAACGTCCTCTTGGTGGTTTCCAGCAGGTGTGGTTTTGCTCAAAGGTGAGTAAGACTGATGGTTGAATTTGATGATCGTAGCAAAAGGCAACAAATGGCAGCTCTGTGGGTATCAGTTAGATAATGAGGTGCTAAAAAGTGTCTGGAAAAAGAGTCTTTCACAAACCGCTATAGACCACCAGCACGGTGTGCAGTTATTAGTGTGATGCAATAAGGGGAGTTGGCAGGGTTTTTTTAAAGGTATTGTCAAGCTTTAGATAAGAAACTCGAGAAAAATACACTGTTTCCGTTTGCAAATGACGTTTTTTTTTTGTTTGTTTTTTCTGTGTATTTAAAGAAATTGTACTTCGACTTGTGGTTTGGGAGATACATAGAACCATTTTCGAAAAGCTATTTATTGAACCGTATACAATAGTTTCTCCATTACAGAGAAAAACTATTTAATTATACAAAAAAACTTTCAAACGCATTCAGAAGGTTCTTAAAAGTCTTTCAAGGGTTTATTTGTAACATTTTTAACCATAAATAGCATTGGAAAAACCCATCTTAAGGTCAGTAGAGTAAAAAATAAGGCCCCAACCCACTTGTAACTCTACAACGTTTGACTATAGCTGTATATTATAATGCCCTTATAATGATTTTATTAAAACTTATTTAGAAAATAGCTTCTAATAAACTGATTTTATTAAGCATTGCAAAAACTAGTGTGAATCAAGCATTTCTATTTATTATTAGACACCTTTAATTATCTATCCAAATTTAATTTATTTGAGCATCTATTCTATCATTTTCTTTAGACTCCACTTTTTTCTTACACTCTGTACTTTACTGATGTTCTGGTATTAGGGCCTTATTTGAAAATGAAGTCTTTATTTAACAAACCATTTAAAGTACAAGATTATAAAGTCAGAAATCCTCTTATTTTGGCCTGGTTTTTGAAAATGCTTATTTCGGCCTGGGTTTTGCTTTATAAAGTAATAATAACTTGGCACATGCATTGCTAGGGCATTGTAACAGCCCAACCCGATCTCACGGCTTTTCGTGCAGGCATCAAAATACGGGCTGGAGTTATGATTTAGGGCTTTTTCATGCCAGGACAAGGCTTCATTTTTTCGTGCTAGGACAACGCTTCACTACCCTGTGTATTTTAATGCGCACTGCATAACACCGCTATTATCTGCGCTAACTGGTGACTGTTAAGGTTAGATTTATGGTTAAGGTTAGGGTTAGGTTACGGTAAGGAATCAACTCTTTATTTCTCTCATACTGTCCCTCAGTGACCAGTTAGCGCAGATACTGGCGGTGTTACGCAGTACACATTAAAATACACAGGGTAGTGATGCGTTGTTCTAGCACGAAAAAGTAACGTGTTGCAGGGAAAAAAATCCCTAAATCATGATCACAGCACGTATTTTGATTAAATTGTATTTCGTGATGACTGCACGAAAACTCGTGAGACGGAATTGAATCAGATTTCACACTCAGAGAACAGAAAGGAGAGAAAGGGGAGACACAGTTTTACAAGGGTTAATGACCAAAAGGTTTGCATTCACTTCAACAATTCTTTAGAATCAATTCAGGTTTACGTTTAAAATTCTTTTATTTTTTATGTTTTTGCTCTGGTAGATTAGGATCAAGCAACTGGTTAAAATAAGCATTAGAGATCAGTTTGTAACTGATGCTGCAGATGTTACCTGTAATTACACAGGTCAACAGGAAAAATTGCACTTTTCAAAACCAGTAACTGTTTTAATGTTTCCAGTGCGAAGTCAGGTAAGGCGCACACTTTGGCATAAATATAATAATCAGTGTCAGTCAGCTACCACTGTTTCTTCAGAAACGCTTAGCATGTGATTAATATATGATCATTATACCAACTATCATGCAGTATAGAACTAGCTTCATCACAAAAACAGTATGTGCGGGAAAAACTAAACAGTAACATAAACTTAAACTAAACCAACATAAACTTATCTCTGATGATTATGACCTGTTGACCTGTGTAATATGCTGTTTGTGCTTGCAGGGCTAGCAGGTTGTGGTCATAAATAGAACATCATGACCACATGCACATGCTAACCTGTCCAGTGTTGGTTTTAACCAGAGTAATAATATGGAACCTTTACCTCAGCTTTGTGGCCAGATTTGCAACTTTAGACCTCCATCTAGAACTGGTCTTTCCTCTGCACAGTTTATAACCAGTCATGACATTTAAAACTCACCTGCTGTTCCAAATCATCCAAACTTTGGCCAAGTAGTCAAATTCACAAATGTTTGTTTGTTTGTTTGTTTGTTTGTTTGTTTATTTATTTATTTATTCATTCTTCAACACAAAACCGCAGTCTTGCTGTGTGTCTTGTCATGGCCATGGCAGTTCATTACCTGTTTTCACAAACTAATTAAAACATGTTTTGTTTCGCAATGCTTGCTCCTTTATGTGTTGGAAAGTAATTTAGCCTCGAGGTGGAGAAAGCAGAGCATGAAAGGAAACAAGCGAAGGTCATCTTCACACAGACGCAGAAAGCCATCAGCAACCCATTGCATGCGTTGATGAATTCGAGATTAGGGTTTGTAGCACCTTGTTACAGGCTCCAGATAACACATATATATATTTAGATGGCGCTAATTTGTCTTCTCTCACTGTAAGATTATTAAAGCTCAGAACAGGTGCCATGAGCAGAAGCTGCATCCTCTCACAGCTGGCTGTGACCTTTCTCCAGGCTTATCAGTCTCTGTCACCACTCCGCTAGCATGACTGAGTCGGTGGTGGCAACAGCAGCCCATGCTGCTCCACCATGCTTTATGTTAAACAGGCTCACCCCTCAAGCAGGAACAGCAGAACTCTTACTCAGCTTACACTGAGGTCCCTTGATCCAACAGTACATTATAACCTATTGCACAAAAAACTGGAACTGGAACTGGAGCCATTAGTCCAGTCCTGAAGGTTATATGATATTATGATATAGGTTTTATTATTGTTGGTACCCATAAGGCCTAATGATAATTGAGAATGCTTTCCTCTGTCTTTGTGACACTTAAATGAGCCGCAGACCAAGGCTATGTAGAAAATTCTTCACTTTTCCTGGTGAGAATAAAGTCACCAAGCACTAATAGGTGCACTAAAATGTAAACTAGAATGATATGGGGATCTCTTACTTCACTATGGCAACATAAGCTAGTTGGGAAGCTTATGTTAAAGCTGTTAGCATACATGATACCTCCAGAGCAGAGAAGCTTTTGCTCATATTTTTACACTCAACAGGTTAATATAAGTGAATGAATAATTATGTGTAGTTGTGTAAGGCCATTTCTCAACAACATAGCTAATTTGTCTGCTGATACACTCTTGACTCTACACTCTTGACTTTCTTTTTGTCTGTGTAAACATGAAAGTGCATGAAATGACTAAATAGACAATTAAACTGTATATTATAGTTGTTGTGATGGTTCCAGCTGTCTCTCAAGCAGCTGAAAAATGAATAAGAATCAGAACCGTATGATCTGTAGGTTCTCATTTGCGATTTTGTTTTTGATAGTGAAGTGGAAAAAAAGAGTATTGGTACTTGTAGTGACAAAGTGTTAATAAAGAAACGAACTAATCTAATTCAATGGAAATATTCTACATTAAAATACATTAGCTGAATTAACATTTAACTAACTAACACCCACAAGAAAACATATGAGCAGCAGCTTTAGGTAAAATAAATAGATTTTCTTTCTAAAACAACAGCTTTCTGAAGAACCGTAGCCCTGTACCAGTAATAACTAGCTGAAAATGTATTAAAATTCTATGCCAAGTAGAAATTTTTCCCTTAAGTAAAAGCAGAAAGTCTACATGGTTTAAGTCATATTAAATTGCATTCTTAATTGCACACCAAGACGTGCCTTGTGCCATGAGGAGGATAGGGCAGCACTGATCACATTTGAATCGAGGGCGAGTCATGGCCAGGTCTTTCCCATGGCTCCTTCCATGATCAAGAAAGAGTGGGGACATTCTCCACAAAGTTCAGATACAAAAGACAAACTGTCTTTCACATGCCCCCCGAGACCAGAGAACATCATCTCTTGAATATTTCACAGCTGTATCAATGTCAAAGAACATTTCTCACTGACTCCCCACTGCTTAGTGTTAATGAATATTAAGAGGAACATTTTCCTGTGGGTGAAAGGTCCTTTTATTTATTCTCTTTATTGTTTGAAAGCCATTCTTGATACCTTATTTCACAGATCCAGTCATTTGACTCATTTAACATAGACTTTCCAGTCTTTAATGTGGTTTAAATTGTTCCACATTCATGTAGTCAGAATATGGCTGTTGTGTTTCATGCAAAAGAGGAAGACCTCTTAAGATTATTTTAATTACTTTCAGGATATACTCAATTCTTAATTTATATGAGAAGTTGTATTTTATCTATGGTGAATCAGAAAAAAAATGAAACATTATTTTCTTCATTATTTCACAACTGGCCGATAGTTCCATTTTCGTCCTTATAATTATTACTATACTCAACAAGATCAATCAGCAATGTTTAATTATTGTCTTGTAATTGAGCATATATTACATGCTTATCAAACTTCTTTAGAGTTCTCCAGACACCAGGATTGAGGCCTTTTTGATAAAAAAAAAAAAAACCTGGACAACTACATAAAAAGAAACTGAAAACCGCTTTCCCTGAAACTGCTATAATAATTGTTAGGCCTTAGGAACTTATGGAATTTAATTTCTTGACACAAATATCAGCAACAGAAAAGGAAATTAAAGTTATCATTACTGTCAGGGCATTATCGCTGCCTCACTTAACCTGCCATTCAGTAAAATGAATTATTTATATTCTCACTCTTTTATTTGGCGATGGGGAGGGGAGGCGGCAGCATCTTCACCATATTCTTCTCACTGATAATTGAATTATTGTTCCGATGAGAATGGAAGACCTGTTTGAAACATTACGTTTATCGAGATCCTCTAAGAATCATCCTGTAGCTTATTTATAGTTGCATTTGAATAAAAAATATGGGAAGAAAATCTGCTTAAGTTTAAGTGAACGAATGAGTGAATGAAGAGTTTTGCATAATTACTGATGTGCAACGACTTATTCTGGGAACACAGAAAAACAAAATACACAATGCAATGTACAACAGAAGCCAATGGGCAGGCATTGAAGTAACATCCCATTGACTTCTATTAGAAATTTGACTTGAGCCAGGTCCAAAAAAGGTCCCTGATAACTGATCGTATGCTATAGAAGATAGACTAGATTTAAAGCTAAAAGCCTAGCCATGTCATGTGACTATGCAAGAACAGTTGTGTAACCTGATAATAAGATAAAAAAACATACTGTGTCTCAATCATTGTGTTGGAATTCTGGGTGTTTGCTTTTCTGACAGTTCGTCTTTGTAGCATTTCAGGGTTTCAGTTAAGCAATGTCTGATTACGGCATTTTGAGTGTCATCCGACATCTGGAGATTTCCGCCACCCATGTGGATGAGTGAACTCATCTCCGTTCTGCTTTAGCATCTTCAGACACATATGACACCTACAGTATGGCGCCCAAGAACCTTCAAGAACATATTGGCCAACTTATCTTCAATTCCGTTCAGGCTTCATATAAGCAACTCTATATATATCCTTAGAGTTGTGCAGTAACTCTTTACCAGTAAACATATAGAGTTCTAACAGCAAAAATTCCAATTCTGAGTTTAATTTTGAGTTGGAGTATCACTGAACTTTATATAATGTTTGAAACACACACCATGATCCTAGTAAGTATAATCCTTTCTCTGAATAATAAAAAATCGAGAGATAAATACCAAAAATCAATTAGGTTTGCCAGGATTGGATCATTATTTCATAGGCAATAAGTTGAATGATAGCATAATAAAGAGCAATTTATTTAGAATTAGTCCAGTGCGGGTTGAGCAGTGGAAGATGGATGTGTAGAGATAGAGGGATCTAATTAGTGCCTTGTTCATTCCCAGCATCGTTCTCTGTGGCTTCCTCAGCCACTCTCTACAGCAGGACTTAACACTGCTAATCCATGTCCACTCCTTAATGACTGCAAATCGCTGCGATCTGGTGCCGATGAAACGCTGAGAAGATTAATCCTCCACTCGTTCACCAGAAGAGGAGTAACCTTGGCGGACTGGAGAAGTCTGTATATTTTTATTCCAGCGCTTCAGGAAATTGATTTTCACAATCGCATTTTACTGTTTTTGTGGAATCTAAGATTTCTCACATTCATGCTGCACTGTTTTGACTTACAAATGTTATATAGAGCTGGTGAATGATGGCTCCAAAATGCTTCTTGTCCCAATTGTGTGGTTTCTAATGAACCTATAATACGAATAGGACTTGTAACATGATGTGGAAGATCCTTCACACTCTCATTTACAGTAAGGAACCATCCACATGATCCATCTGGCATTGCTATAAGGGACATTTGGCAGCTTGTCTTTATTTTATATCATATGTTCTTGTCTAAAAACACATTTTAGATGTGGGCTCCTCACACACAGAATGGGTAGGTGGGGTTGACTTTTTATTTTAAAAAGTTATAGAGCAAAAACGATTTTTTATGGCATGTTAGGATGCAAATAAATTATCTTTCACTTGAAGCAGTTTTCAATGAAGAGCTTTGCTCACAAGGATTTTGTATCTGTACATGGTTTATTTTCATTCAGAAAAACATTCATTCATAACACAAGCTAGCATATAGAATGCAATCAGTTTTCTGTGGGAGCCAGTTTCACATTTATATTAAAACATAGAAGGTATATAAAGAAGTGGGAATGAAGGCATAGCTGCCTCTAGATACCCACCTATAGATGGGAAACTGGTGGCTATAAATGAATGAAAATATGTTTTGGACTGTTGCCAACCATTGCCCTTTAAGAATTTACATCTATTTACTCTCCTGCTTAAATCCACTCTTTTCTGTGCAGCTGAGCTTTGCTGACCCCTGCATCCACGCTCTGGCTAGGCTGTCGTGTTCCACGGCATAAATTATTTTAATATTGCTCTCGAAAATGATGATGCAGTGGCATTTTCGGTCCACTAGGAAATTCCCCCCCTCCTTTTATCTGGCACTGTATTCGGCTATACTCTTTCCTTGCCTTTTTTACCTTTTAATTATCTTCTCCTTCTGACACTCGACAGTTTACACATGGTTGTGAGCTCATCTGACCCTCATTTGGCCGCCTAGATTCCTCAGCTGTTTGCATCATCCCACAAAGACAGAACTAATTCTACTCTTTTAGAATGCTAATATACATCCTCGCTGGAGAGCATATTAAGGTGATTCATTTTTTATTACCCAGTGTCCTCATTACAGCACCAGGGAGAGCGCGGCCTGAGCATGAAGATAATGAGGGAGTGTTATGCCACCAGGGGGAGGCAGGGGCAGCTGTTTGAGGTCTGCTTCAGCGTGGAGAGATTGTAGGTATCTTACTTAGGCCTTAACTCACCTGGAAAGCCTCCAGGAATCGCTTCTTGTTTACTTTTCAGGAACTAGTCTTATGTTTAGATTACAACAGTGCCAAAAATATGTTGCCCTACTGACTTTCTCTTAAGCCTTTTTACCTCAGGCCTTCTAATTATAAGTCACTAGCTCACTATTTCTTTAACACTTGGGAGCCCAGAGTTATTTACTTTAGCCATACTACTTTAATATTATTACACATTAATTGCATGATTAATCACATAGCTTGTTACATTTACATTTAATTTGCATTTATCATATGACACAAATGACAAGCATAAATATGCAAAAGATGTTTTTTTAGTCCACTTAATAGATAAAACAAGACTATACACAACTTTTATTGATTTGTTTTTGAAATCCAACACAAACAAAAGTGGACTGAAAGTCTAGAATCTTCTCTTTTGACCAAATTTCTCTACTTGCTTCAATGAGCTATAATGACTGAGAAATACATTCTATAATGTTACACTATGCTTTTGTTATTTTTTGGCTTCTGACAGTAAAATAGTACAACATTTACATTATCAGTTGCATCACTCCTTGCACTGCAACTGTCTAAATCTCCAGTCAGACCATAAGGACTTCCGCAACATCTCTGTCTCCTCATCCGACCACACGAAACACGCCATGTTTTGAATGTCATGTGACTCGTCATGCCATGTCATGTGACTTAAATATGAAATGTGTTTATATTTCAATTTTGCTAAATATTCTTTGTCAAATCATCTGAAAAAACACCTCATGCGAGCGTAAAAAAGTCTTAGCATTAGTAATCTCTCTCTCTCTCTCTCTCTCTCTCTCTCTCTCTCTCTCTTCCTTTTTGGCTCTCTCTCTTCGACCTTAAGCTACAGGCCCTACAGAATCATGTGGGTCTTTGCCTGCCAAGTTCCCCCTCAGGATGCTCTCATTCTCTGCCATCTCGCAGCCTGATCACAACGGATTACTCACTAACTAACCCTCCTTTAATTAACTCTTGATTAGGTATTAATATCAGGCTCTGGTTCTGGGCTTGCAGTTGTTGCTTTTAATAAGTGGATTAGCACTAGTGTCTCACTGTTTTTTCTCCCGCTAAAATCTCTCTCCCTTGGGTCTCTGGCACGTGGCCAGATGAAATGTTCCAATAACAAGTTTCTTCTTGTGGTCACGGGCGTGTATTCAGGGATGTTAGCATGGCTGTGTGTGCTCTGAGCTGTCCATTTCAATTTTAACAGGGAGCCTAATCCTGAGAATCTTTCCACAGTAATCACCAACTGCTCTGATTTAGAGTAAATGTGTATCTAATTCTATCAGTCCATCAGAATGTTACAACCTTTGAGACACTAAGGTGACACCAATTAATCCTAAGAAACCATATTAGACCCATAACTTGTGTTTCACGTAAATTTCACACTCCACATGCTCCTCATCTCAAACAAAATGCCACAGTCTCAAGACTTAACCCTTGATGCCCCTCATCCTTTGGATTTAACACATTTAATCATTATCAAAACACAGACGCCGAAAGAAGGTTTTCACAGAATGGGCGGGGGAGCAGTTTTCAGAATTTTACGAAAATCTCATGTTTAACCAATTAAACTCTGCAATGACAACTTTCTTTTTATAAAAGACTCTCAAACAAATAATCTTAGGTTGCAACAGCAGTTTTAAAATCTGCACTGCTCTACCACCCATGCAACCTATCTTCTCAACACCTATCGGTGTTGGCTGAAGTTATTACGTGTCAGAAGTATGCAAATGAAAATCATTTCAGTGGAATAATATTAGACACGTCCAACCTGAAAGAATGATCCCATCACTCAAAAATAAGAGCACCAAAAAGGGATATTTTTGATCTGATGCTGCCCATAGACCGCATGCATTTGATCAGTATCTTGTACATATTCATCAAAGAGGTTTGACCTTTCCTGATAACTGGCAAGTTACATGGTAAAATGTAACTGTTTAAAATCTCAAAAGAAGAATCAGAAATGATAACACTGTCCCTTTAAGATCGTTGCTGCTCCACCACCAGCTCTACCTGTCCTCTCAGTGTCAGAGGCTCCTCTTGTTTCTCATGCATGTCATAACTGGAGTTTGTCATTTGCACACTGCACTCTTTAATTACAGCCTTTTAAGCCTCCCTCCAGGACCCAGAGGCCTGTGAAAAGTTGCGAAGCTCCATCACAGAGGGCTGACAGCCAGTGCCGCTAAATGGGTGTAAAAAGCGACTGAAATTTCGACTCGGCCGGCAAATTAGACGTCTCGGTGCTGGCCGCAGATGGGTGCCGTTAACCTCCCAGGACACAGTGTCACAACATTCCTGTGCATCGTCTGGGGCTGTGTGTCGCTCCGGCACACCTCGCGCTGTCAGCAGCCTTCATTTAAACGAACATAATTAGGGAGCTCTCTCTGTGAAGAGCAGGTTATGGAGTCACTCTACACTCTCAAACATTTCCATAATTCTGGGGGCCGAAAAGCCTGCCGCTTCCCAAGCTCCAGATGTAACTGATAGAAGCAAGTGCAAGAACTTTTTTTTTTTTCTTTTTCCCCTTCTCTCTGCCTTATTCCATTGCTGTGTTTGGTATATATAGTTTATGAGATGGAGAAGGTTAGTACTTTCAGTTGTCAGATTCCTCTGAGCTTCTTTAGGGCAAATGGGGTCTTGTATACATGTCATATTTATGTCAATAGCACTTAGCTGTCTCTGACTATCTCCATCTATATCACGGCAGCCTAAAGTGAGGCCCTTGAGCCAACTTTGGCACATGTGGTGTTTCTTATGGCCCGCAAGATCTCACCGAATTTAAGGCAAGGCAGCATGTAAAGAATGCATTCTCTTCACACTGAGTTTATAGTGCAAATCTCTGCATTTAATTGAAGATACACAATTGGACCTTAAAGACTGATTTATTCCCTTAAGGGGACATCTACATGTACCTGTGGGACATGATAGTGTAGGACTCCTACTTAGATGTGAGTTGTGATTTAAATCCTGGAAAACAAAAGAAATAACAAACAAAACCTCAAATATAATAAATACAATATATTTCGACTCACATGGGTAAATTCACCTTAATTCGTTAACCATTTCTGAACCTCGCATTGGGAAAGCCCAGTATTATTTGCAGTAATCATCCAGTCCCTGCTATGGTTAATCAGCACTTCATTAAATCAGGTCAGGTGTCCTCTTAATGGAATACCTCATAACCAAATATGGAGGAGAAGTCCAACCAAAGATTATCATCTGAATAAAATAATTCTTATTAGTTCTCACTGCATTAATGTTTGTTTGCATTTACTGTAATGTTACTTTGTGTTTATACTGAGAAAACACTTCCATCCAGGTAAATGATTTTAAGCTGTTTGTTTGTAAATAAATTCACATGAATGTTTGCTCAAAGGTTTTGAACTGATTTTTACAGTACAATAAAATGTTATACAATGCAGATTGAACTACAAAGAAAAGTATATTCTAAGAGATTTCAAATACCTCAAGAATTCAGGCTTTTATTTTTTTTAGTTTTGTTTGTTTGTTTGTTTGTTTGTTTGTTTGTTTTTCAAGGTCCTTATCTGACCAGTGCTAGTGTGCCCTTCTCCCACACCTCATGCGTTCTTTTGCCTGCATAAATGCCACGCTCGCTGACTGAATGCATTTGCTTTTGATTTATGTGTAAGTTTTTAACATTCACATTATAAATCTGTCACCTCTAGGACATTCCTAGCCCGGCATTCATCCACCTAAGACATCTTTCGTTAAGAGCATTTTGGACCATGGCCAGGAAAAGCCACTTGAGGATTATCTTAAGGTTTAGCAGGAATGATGTGTGAATTACTGCCGGCTTGAGTGAGGAGACATTTCAAACTGCAAGCTTTAATCTCCCCACTCGCGCTCCTTTCTTTCCCCTCTAGCCTACCTTTCCTTCCCGTCCACGTATTCTGACACACGTGGAGTAAATATGATCTCACAAACTTAGAGCCATCAATTAAGAAAGTTCATCGTGATCATGTTGATGATTTATTTCCCAGTGGTGGCAGCAGGTGAACAGAAGGTGCTTGGGCTTGTCCAGCGGGTTTCCTCTCCGCCTTGTTCACTTTCACGTAGAGACTTGGTTTTAATCACTCAGCATGGGGCCAACTACAAAGGTCAGCTTCATTGATTAACTGGATAAAGGGTGAGTTGTCATCTCTCATAAGACAGATAGACACCCCATCAAGAGAGAAAGACATCAAGCCTCTCTTTCTTCCTTAATCTGCCTTGCTTTTATAGACTGTGGCAAGAGAGAGAATAATGTACTGTATTGTCTCCAAGTCTTGAAAGCACACAATTTATTTATTCATATGTTAACATCTGCTCTTTGGATCTGGGTACTGGCTCTGTGTCATATTTACAAGGCTAGAGTTTAGCATTTAAGTCAGTGCCACTTGAGACATTGAGAACCGAAGTCAATTTCTTTGCTTGT
Organism: Brachypetersius gabonensis; assembly: GCA_037577145.1. Classification (NCBI taxonomy): domain Eukaryota; kingdom Metazoa; phylum Chordata; class Actinopteri; order Characiformes; family Alestidae; genus Brachypetersius; species Brachypetersius gabonensis. Next base: position 44,132,693 of record JBBJLR010000001.1, on the reverse strand, counting down.
AGCCGTGTTCAGTTAACATTTATCACAGGAAAACGACAAAAAAAAAAAAAAAGTTCAAAGAAGACAATGACATAAATTAAGGCACTTGCTAGCAGTTTCCATGGACTTGACCTTTTCGCAGAGGAGCTACACACACTTTGTCTTTATGTCCCTGAAATTTTACACTCTCCACAGTGTCCTTCACACTTATTGGCATGATTCAAAAAGACAAAACAAAAGAGACTATGAAAAAATGTCATTACCAGATTGATGCTGTACTGACAATATTAGGGAAATATGGTGGATCACTGAGGTGAAATTATACAAATAAAAAAGTCTACTACAGATTCTCATGAAAAAAAGGGACTTGACCTATAAACCCTTTCATATTTTACATCAGACAATAAAGTCTTCCTCTTTTACTGGGGTATAAATATGCCGTGACACACCCTCAGTTTTCCATCAACAGTGGGAAGATCAGAGTATGCACAAATGAAACCAGGCTCGAGATATTTGACCTCTGTAAATGAAAAAGATTCAATAATAAAGTACCCATGCTTGATACAAGGGCAATAATGAATAGTTTCAAATATTCCCGGATTCTTATTAGGATGCCAAACATCAGGCACTGCATCCAATAGCAGGACTTTTTTTTTTCACATAAAAACTTGGCTGCCACTGCCAGGGGACTTAGGCGGGGCCATGGCTGGATCTTTTAGCAGTAATTCCAAGCAAACCTCAAGAATGTTTTTCTTTGTTTTTGAATAATTTCATCTAAGGTTTCACATTTTAATCACAGACCTTTTTAACCTCTTTAACAAGAAATAGCAAGAAATCTGGAGGGCACTGTGCTAAAAATCTCTGATCACTGTTGTTAAAAATCTCAGGTTAAAAATCTTATCCAAACAACTCAAAAGTTACTCAAAATGTACTGTTTTTTTGGGGGAGTCAATAAAAAAGTGAATGATAGAGAACTAACAAACAGAAGCAAAACGTTGTTGAGGCTCAGTGTGTCGGGGGGTAGATAATGAATGAGATTCTAGATGCTTCCTGTCCTCTCTCTTGGGTTTAGACTGTGTTGAAATTCATTAGGAATGCAATCACACTCTCAAGTGAATGACCATATCAGCTTACCAAATGCAAATACCAAAACATCTGTAGCGAAGGGAAAGGATTATGCGGTTGGTCTATTAACCTCCCAGAGAGATAACTGACACCTTATCTCCTCAAAATGGCAGGAAGAGCTTGACTACCATCAACCGGAGTTTGACACAGAATTTCGACAATAATTAATGGGATCAGATGAAATTTTAAATAGGTCTACGAGTTTCTATTATAGGACCCCAGGGTTGAGAGAGGAGTCTGAAGTGTTTGCCGTTTTATGCCACACACTGCTCTCTCAACACTTTTTGCCTTTAGAGGAGAACGTCCAGCATGAAGAGGGAAAGTTGATGTAGTGTCTTTACCTGATCTCTCTCCATTTCAGTGATTTGGGCAAGGTCAAGGTCATGAGCTGCATGATGTCATTGCAGCCCAGAGGACATTTTAGTTGGCATAGCATTGGCCAACTGACACCAATCAATGAGGGACCCTCTGTGTAACTTGGTAACTTGGTCATTCAGGTCAGATGTGGGGGAGATGGACACTGGAGAAGCTTGTGTTTAACCATTCTGGTCACACTCATTATATTTAATTCACTTTCTATAATAAGAGCAATCGTTTGGATGTGAAATGTTTTGTTGTCTATAAACACACTATGCTATGCAGTGGTGGTGATATAAATCAGGGTGTATATAGAACAGACATTTCCTTTTTTATTTATTACTGTGCTTTTATATGCAAATAGTGATTCATTTTGCCTCACAACAACTTTTAAACGTATTTAAATGCCTACATCTTGTCTCAAAATGACTTAAAACAATGTCCCAGGCATCAGAAAGTGTATTTGTATGTCTCATTTCATGTAATAACTGTATGTAAGGAGACATTCCTGTCATAAACACTGTGAACAATTCTAACTGACAAAGTTTCTGTACAACAGAAACCACCGTGTATGCCTTATTACATCTTAATTATTTCATGCAGAAATTTTGAAAAAGTGTCATTTTCTTTTAGTTACAGTTAAGTGTACAATAAAGCACAAAAGAGATACTTTTCATCGCTTTCAACATATTTGTTCTCTATACATTGAGCTTTATTCACCATGACTCACACTAGTACATAATCGAGGTGCAGTATTACGCATAATAACATAATAATTGCGACTTCAGGACCTTGTTATGCAATAAACCTCAAGCACTTTGCGGTAAATATGAAATACAATTGCATTTCTATTTATTTATTTCTTTAGCAATTATTAAATGACTTCCTCTTAGTTTCTAAAAGAAACAGTGTGTCGTCCGATGATGTGAGCTGTAACATGGTGCCTGTGTGCGAAATGGATTATATGTAAGGCATGAAATGCAAAGCACAGCGATACATTTATATGCAAGAGAAGATCTTTTGAGCTACAAAGCTAGTGTCTGTAGCATATACAGATTGAATATGGGTTATTAGTGCACTGGAGCTCTGAAAGCATTGTCAAGGAGCTGTGATCAAGGGCATGCTGTGCCTCTAAATAAACAGTGACAAAATGGTGGTTGTTAACCCCTGCTAGCTAATTTGCTGCCCAATTGGTTTAAAAAGACTGTACATGGCATGGAATCATTCCTGCGAAGAAAAAAAAAAGAAAAAGAAAGAAAATCAGCAAGCTCATTTACAAGCCTCACACACACCGACCAGAGAGAAGCCTCTGCCTGTTTTATTGCCGTTGTCATTGTAAAAGCTAACCTTGTTATAACTAGCACTGAGGACATAATCATATGGGTGTGTGTGTGTGTGTGTGAGAGAGAGAGAGAGAGAGAGAGAGAGAGAGAGAGAGAGAGAGTGTGTGTGTGTATGTGAGAGAGAGAAAGAGGGAGAGAGAGAGTGAGTGTGTGTAATCAGTAAGCTTGTGCATGTGGTTGCAGACTATTTGAGAAACTTTATGCCAGTCCATAAGTTACAGTGCTATTTTTCCCTCTAAAGCACATTGTGGCACAAGAAGAAATCAGTGTAATTCCAACACTGCTCTCATCAAGGAGGAAGTGCCACTGCCCTTCAATCACAGCGTGACAGGAAAACAAAAATCAACATCAAAAGTCATTTGTTTCCTCCTCAAACACGTTCATTACAGGAGAGGCTAAACGGTACGTTGCTATAATTCAAGGTGAGACCCATAGGCATATTCGTGAGTGCCATTACCTTCGAAAAAAATGTCAAAACTCTCCAGCTAGAGCACACTTTTTTTTTCAAGGATGACTCCGTACATGTGTAAGTGTCCAGGATGACACTCTTTTAAAGGAAATCTTAGACCAAACAAAACACTTGCCCACACAGGTCTGCTGTCTCTGACTCACACACTTTACACATGAGCGCAATGAGCATTCACACACATATTACTTGTGCAACCAGTATGTCACATAGCCATCAGTATTCTCCAGCTGCCTCTTGAAGAAACAGTGGCCTGAAAATCCAACACATCTTTCTTAGACTTTGACCTCTGGCACAATAAGGTTTGCTCTTTAAATCAGCATGAACAGGAAATCAGAGAAACGTGATTTTATTGGTTGATATTATTTTTCCCTACCTACTGGTGCATAATGGCATAATCAAACCTACTGGTTAATGACATCATCAAAACACTGAATATGTTTTAGGTAAAAAGTCTTAACCTTATAATGGAAGGTTTAATGTTTTTTTCCAAAAAATTAAATGATAATTTAGTCTTTTACACTTTTTTTTAAAGATTTTTTTTATGAATTGTATATTTTAAATGAACCGAAAAAAGAAAAAGGTATGTTTCGATTTCAGATTAACATTTTCTCCAAAAATCTTGGTAGAAAATGAATTCACATGCGCCTGGTCGTTCCACTGGTCAGATATTTAACCTATATATTTGAACATCAAGGAAGAAAAGCCGAATCCATTTGAGATATGGGGAAAAAAAACCTCGTTGTGGTTTGAGACAAATCTGTGATGTCCTTTCCATTAAGGTTCCATTTTTTGTCAACTAAAAACTGAAAAAAATGGAAAACTGAAAGGCGAGCTTCAGACACAAAACATGTCTTGGCTGGCCAACTACATTAACGATCATACATAGAGAAAACAATATTTTTTTGAATCATCACTTAAAGCCCCTATAAAACACTGTACAAAAGCAGCAGTGTGTGTCTGGCCTTGGTCTCATTCTTTCACCACCACCCCGCCCCCAGCTCTTGTCCCCCAGCCCAGACAGACTTACAAGTCATTACACACCTGTCTGGACGCTGATGAACTTGAACATTGCTCCTGGGTCACGCACTAAGACACACTTTAGAGCAGGAACTGGCTTTACTGTGCACTTCCCACATTCCACAGCAGCTTAAGGGCCAGTAAACACACACCCAGATGCCCCAGATCTCCACAAGAAGCTCTCTCTCTCTCTCTCTCTCTCTCTCTCTCTCTCTCTCTCTC
>JBBJLR010000001.1:44108503-44128081 GCA_037577145.1 Brachypetersius gabonensis | reverse complement strand
TGTTTGTCTTTTTTGTCTCCTCTTTCTCTCTCGCTTTCTCTCTCTCTCTCTCTCTCTCTCTCTTTCTCTCTCTCTCTCTCTCTCTCTCTCTCTCTCTCTCTGTCTAACTCTGCACTCTGAAAGATTAGTCCATTCTTCTAGTAATGTGACCCACGTAGGAGACAACAGAAGAGTAGTTGAGAGAAGAGACTGCGTCGGTACAGTATCTCACACACACTTCTGTTTAAGTCTTTCTGGACAGCAGCCTCTATTACAGACCAGTTAGGCCAATTAGGTCACAACGCCCCTCATAAATACAGCACTGAATAAAGTCTGCTGGGTTCCCAAAGAAATCTGCAAGAGTGGGTTCAGTTTTTGCGTTTACTTTGACAGACCCAGTTGTGAGATTTCAGCCTGAAATTAATTATTCCCGTATTCCATGTATTAATCCTGACATTTACACATCCAAAGCTGTCAATATGCTCAGTGTGCTTGAATAAATGGCAAGACACTTAGCTGTGCCACTCTCTTCAACAATTGAGGACTTTAATTGGAGGAGGTTAATTTTCTCTTTAAACTTGAAAATGAAACCTCTACTATAACCTGTCACTAACATAACTGAATAAAATGTTTCACCTGAAGGTTGACTTCCACATTCTCCTCTGCTCTTAATTAAAAGTGCCCAATTTTGTATTTGACTTTGCAATTCCTTTGCAAATCAGTGCAAGTCTAAAATGCAAATCCAAAAGGTAAAATTAACTAAAAAGCTTCTTGCTTTATTTCATGGGATTCTTTCATTCTTCTTCAACATTAGCCCTAAACTATGGAGCCTGATTCTGCTTTACACATAGATCGAATCATGTTTTCATATCTACCATGTGTTTCACCTAATCAGTAAATCCTTCAGATCTTTAACGCTGGCTTGACAATGGCATGGATCATTCCTCAATATGACCTTAGTGCTTTTGTTTAATCTTTTTTTTTCTCTAAACGTATCTTACCTGTATCCTAACTGCACTATCCGGTATGACATTGAGGATGATGAGTTTTCCTTTCCTTAGTCTGGCTGCCTCTCAGTGTTTCTGGCTTTCTGTAAATCTGTCTGTTGTAAAAAGTACATAAAAAAACGGAATTGCATCATTTCTTTTATTTGTGAGGTCTTTACACATTTATTACATCATAACAGCACATACAAAACATCCACTATGACACAACATATCATGAGCTCATGCTATCGTTGTGTCATTACAGACTTTAACATCCATCAGCTTCTCAAACTGCTACCTCACACCACTCCTGAACAGGGGTCAGCACAGATCAGTCACTGTAACAGTCCACCTGCATATCACAAGCGCTCTGCTCTTTTCAGGCCTGGTGTGTTTCTGTCAGCTGCCTGCATGCCCTTGTCTCTTTGGATAATCTGACATGAACATACTGTACTGATATTGCCCTTATCTTTAGACGGGCCATATTTAGACGGGTTTAATGTACCAAAAACATTTGGTAATTGCGAAACCTCTCTTCATACCATAGAATTTATCAGACTGTTCTATGTAAATGATTGCTGTTCTTATTGGCTGCCCTGTGTTGCTCCACATTGACAGACACTGTCTGGGCAGAAAAGCCTTTAAAACAGGGTAGAGCTAAACTGCTAAAGGCTGGATAAGCAGATTTATGTTTTTGTGATGGTATGGGTTTTTTCGTGTTGGACTATGTGGACAGGGAAGTGAATTTTGATGTTGGAAGTTGGAAAATTGAGATGTTTCCATTATATGGGTGGTTGAATGTAAACAATTTTCCTGCAGATGTTGAGATGGATCAGTTATCTGAAGAGTCTAGTGTAGTAGCATTTTTATACTTCTGACAAATCTTAGTTATGTCAGCTTTTTCAAAGCCCATTTTACAAATACAAAAAGTGTACGATGACAAATGAAGCTGTAAAAACAAGATTGATAGACACACACGCGCACACACACGCACACACGCGCACACACACACACACATGCACACATACACAAAAACAACTCCCACTAGTTCATACCAAAGCTGTGATCTCTTCAAATCCAGAAGCTTTTTCTACAGAGGTCAGGGGTTATGTTAACCCTGGGAATATCTGCCGGACTGCCGCTCCCTGAGGGAGTAAACTTGACTCCTCGCTGACCGTCTCTCTGTTGAAAGCACGGTCAAGCCGCCGTCTGCGTCTCCTCCACGCTTTAACACTCTCAGTCTCCATTCATCATACACAGTCCATTTCACCGGCCTACTAATCAAAGCTGCCACCAATATACACACTATTGATTTACCATTCAGCTGAGCACAGGGACCGCCACCGGAGTCCCACATTAATCATGGAAATTATACCTACATATTTGTGCTAAGGGTATCCTCTGAAATTATTCAATTAATCAGCAAGGTATGTTAATATGATTGTTTTCATTTTACATATTATTTTTAATAAGGCGTGGCACCCATATAATCTTCCCAAACATCTTTTATTGTGGAATGCCACTTAACCAGAGAGAAATACGAATTATTTTTTACCGAAAGAAAAAGAAACACACACAGCTATCAACACATGACTATTTAAAGCATTCAGTGTTATCCATATCCTTACTTTTAGCATTGTGCTATATCACTATGTAGGATTGTGGCTTTTTAAGATAAAAAGAGAAAAAAAAAAAAAGCAGTATAAAAAGGACCCTTTAGCTGTGGTATGGAAGCCAGGTCCCATCCACAGCAGAGCATTTATCAGGGCCCTAAGTGGCTGTAACAAAAGCAATGCTCCCTGGGAGAGAAGCTGACAGCAGTTTTCCCTCTTATCGATCGGCACGCTCGCTCTGAGTGCTCCAGTTTATGACAAAAGAGTTCACGACACCGCAGTCAGAAAGTCAATACCGTGATAAATACTCTCCTTCTGTTGGTCCCTTGTCCAGCACTTTACCAGGCATTTGCCATGACAGTTATTACTACTGCAGTAAATCCACAGAGTAGCGGAGAACTGAGAGAGAGAGAGAGAGAGAGAGAGAGAGAGTAAGAGAGAGAGAGAGAGAGAGAGAGAGAGAGAGAGAGAAAACTCACTACCAAATTTATGAAGCCGGGATGCTGAAGTTTACTTAATTTAAAGGCCGGTTATAAACAGTGAAGGGTCGTATGGTACGGAGAAAGAGCCACTGCCAGAATTGTTCCTCTGGGGCTGTTAGGGGCCGACCTGGTTTGACTTCTTTAAAAAAAACCTTTCAAATAAACCATTGGGTGATTTGAATCAGATCCCACTTAACTGCTTGTATAGAGGTACAACTAGTAAAATTTCTATCTGGGATTTAAAAAAAAAAACATGAATAGAATTCATTCAGTTTGGACTGTCATTATTAATGCAGTTGTAAAACCTTTCATTTCCAGGTTACATGTGTGACGTGTGTCAGTTTGGCTACAGTCCAGCACAGACAAACCTTCACTCTAAGATCTTGGTCTTGCTCTCAAGAAAAATGTGATCTTTAAAGAGCATTTTTTTGAAACAAAATATGAAAGCATGTCATTTCTATAACAGATATGCTAGATAGCACAATCACTAGGTAGTCCAAATAAGTTTATACATCTTCTAAAACTAAACTTTCTAACTTTCCTTGTCTAGCTAAAATGCAGATTAACCAAGCAAACTGTTATTCCACTTTTTTAAAGTTCTACCCTTCAAACTGTGTATTTTTCTGCAATAAAACTCATTATTTGAGGTCATGTTGAACTTGGAAGGTCTGTAAAAAGAATGCCGAAAGCAAATAATGAGACTAAACTAAATTTTCTATTAAAGACGCTATTAAAGGACTTGACTTAGTCTTGCACCCCAGAGACCTGGGACTCCACTGGGGCTGACATGAAGTGACTTGTGAACATCTCTGCTTTGTAGTAGCATCACTGGTACTACATCACATAGTATTCTGTGACTTTAACTATTCTGTGACTTTAACTATTTTTATTAAATAGTCATGAAATGTGAATTCATATTTTATGACTATCTAGGAATCTAGAATAAAACCTGTTTGACTAAAAATCACACAACTTTTTATGTACATGAAAATGTTTTTACATTGTAATTAGTGCACATGCCACCATGCTTTCAAATCAGTCTACAAAATACCTAGAAAATGCAAATGAATGTCAAGTTGAATTTAATAGATTCTTTTCAATTGATCCTAATCCAAATGAACTTCAACCCAAAGCCCGAAACTCAATCCTAACCCTAACACTGTTGATGATTAACTGATCTTCAGCAGACAGCTTGTTAGACGATTTAAGCATCTGCGGGTAATCTATAGGGAACTATCCAAATAAAGTGTGACCACCAAGATTTATTTATTTATGCATTTCTAAGTGGATTATGACTTAATTTCATATTCATAAACACAATGAATGTTTGCCTTCTGTTAAGTGGAACTACACTAGCAACTTCACATCCCTGTTAATAGCATTAAAATCTGTCAGGGATACTTGTTTGATTTGAATATTTCATATTAATTTAGTGCATTTTGGGAGAAACAGCCAAGCACTAATCCAACATAAATCCGTTTAATGTTAAAATGTCTGTGTCCCTATGCTTGGAATCACATTAATCTGTGCAGAAGATTAAATTAAATTGTTATGTAAAATGTAGTATTCAAATGATATGATTTTGCTATTTTAGCCACTTGTACATGTCTCTGATATCTGTTTGAGAAAATCGCATTATGATGAATAATCATCATTGTTTTATGTTTGAACTTCGTTCACATTTTCTCAAAGATGAGTCGCTTTTAAATTAGAATAAGGTAAACAGAACAGTAGCAAAGTACTGGAACAGTGTCAATAGAACAGAAGAGGAATACTAGAATAATGTAAATGGAGCTGTAATAGAGTGATAGAACAGTCTAAATTGAACAGTACTATTGTACTAGAATAATGTAAGTAGCGCAGTGACAGACTACTAGAATAGTGTAAGTACAACAGTAAGAGAGTACCGGAACAATGCAAGCAAAACTGTAAGAGAGTACCAGAACAATGCAAGCAAAACTGTAAGAAAGCAATAGAGAAAACAGTAAGAAAGCAAATCAAACAGTAACAAAATACTTGGATAGTGTGAATAGAGCAGTTTGAGAGTAATAGAAAGTTCTTATTAGAACAATAAGAGCACTGTTTCTGCTGAAAAAGGGGGATAAGGTTTAAAATGTTGAGATCAGGAGGCCTTGTACCAGGCTCTAAGCTTTCAGGATATCTACCACATAATGGTCAAATTAGGCAAACTTGACAGGACCATTTTGCTGTTGCAGCTTCATTCCTGTCCAGAAAACAAGTTTGAACCTTAGTCACTTAATCTGACAGCCAAAGCTGCAGCTAAACAAATACATCTGATTTGTCAAAGTGTCCTCGGTTAGATTAGCCTGAGTGTACCGTTTCCGTTAGAGCAGTTTTGGCCTGAAAACAACATAGATATCATTTGAATGTTTGTCACTGATGAAAGTACCAGTGCGTCTGCACCAGTGTCCCTGTTATAATTCTGCCAGTCAGACACAAAGCTTATTTGACCAACTAAAATCAACTTTTTTTTTTTTTTACAGGAGAGGCCAGAGGCTTCAGAAGTCATACCACTGTATGCATATGTGTTCTCCTCAGCCTAGAGAAGGCCTTACACCACATATTGGTACATTGCTTTGAGGATTTGATTGTATTCAGCCTCAAAAACATTAATGAGTTCAGGTACTGACGTTAGATGATTGGTTCTGGATCAGAAACACCACATCAGCTCATCATAAATGTATTGGATCGAGCTCCATGACTCCAGAAAACACAGTTCCACTGTTCTTTCCAACACTGCTGGGGGGCTTTATACCTCTGTAGCTGATGTTTGGTATTGGACATGGTTACTTTAAATTAATGTGCGGCTCCAGAGTGTTCAATTCAATCACCAGTGCTTTTCTTTGGAGACTGCAGAAGCTGTCTGTATGCAATTGAACTCCTGTATCAGCAACTGTGTGCTTCTTAAACAGTATTCTTTAGAACAATGTCATGATGTCAAGAATCACTTATAGTTCCCTATGGATAATTTCTTGAAAAACTTCTTTCTGCAAATGTGATTTCTAGTGATTTCTAGATATAAAGATCCCTTAGCTAGTAAATATCAAGTTCAAGAACTATACATCTAATTTAGGGACCTTTATTTTTAAAAGTGTGGTTACGGGTCTGAAAGTTGACACTGAGTGACTCCACACAGTTCAGAATGTTCCTCTAACATGTATTTCAGCGAGCCATGACTTCTTCCCCCTTAGAAGTATGAGCCAAGCCATGGCCAAAGCCGCGCAGGCCGCAGTGCTGTAATGAATGTGGAGTAATAATGGCTGCAGGGTGTGTGAGAAGTGTGTGAGGAGGCGGATCAGGAGGTGCAGGGAGATTAGGTCCTTGGTGGTTGAGCCATGCCAAAGTGTAGCCATGCGTCACACCAGCGCCCGTTGTTCTGCACAGTCTCTGGAGTGAAGGGGGACACTTATGGCACCCACTGATAACTTGTCTCACCCGGCAGACGAGCCAAGCTTACCTCAGCCCACCAGCCTCACATACACACACTCTCACACATGCACATACACATACATCATCACCTCTCAGCACAAATGCCTCTGGCCAAGCCTCATTCACAGCAAAAAGGTTCTATGTAGTACCAAAAAAGTTGTAACAGTATCAGAACCTTAAATGGTGATTTAAAAAAAGTTTAAAGGGTTCTCTAAAGATTTATGTCCAACTGGTTCTCCAGTAGTAATAATAATAATAATAATAATAATAATAATAATAATAATAATAATAATAATAATAATAGATTTAAAACCAATAACTAACAATAATAACCACAATTTTTCAAGAACCTGGTTCTTTTAGTTATCATTGTTATACATATAACCACTGTCCTTGATAAAGAACTCCTTATGAACCTTTTAAAGACTGTACAGTCACTAACCTGAAAGAATTTCAAATTACTTGGAAAAAGGTTTACAATATGGTATGAAGGCCGAGTTCCTCAATGAATGATTTCATCCTCTCAAAGATTAGATAATCGTCTGCCCTGCCAATATAATCTACTGGATAAGTTAAGCCTCATCCATTTGTTCTGGATTTCACCAGTTGTCCCCAGATGTCTTCTTTCTTGTTGATAGGTTTTGATCACCTTTTTGATCTCATTTGAGCTTTGAGAGGTCAGTGACCATACTCTGCGGTCCGACAGACTAGGAGCCTGAAGCTTAACTGAAACGTCCTCTCTCTGAAGGCAGATTGTGTCTTTAGCGGTGTCTCATATTCTTTCCTTAAAGCCAGTATTTAAAGAGAGTTAGCAGCAGTGTGGCAGAGCAGCTTATCCAGCTAGCTGAGGAACTCACCTCCTCTCTAATCCTCCTGTTTTTTTTTCCCCTTACTTTTTTCTTCCTCAGGAGAGCCATAAAGCACTGGCCCCAGCAGACCAGGCTTGGCCCGTGCCCTCCTCTGGCATCCAGCAATCCTCTGGACAAAGAGGAGAGGAAATCTCCACTGTGTTAAAGGTTGGCCAGGGTCACTTTTTGTACAGAGAACGCCCAAGGAGAAGGTTTGATAAGAGGTGAGCTGCTCATCATCAGACGGCCTTATGAAGTCCCTCACAAAGCGTGATTAACCCAACTTATCTGACATGTCTCTGTAAATCCAGAAATATTTACCTCTTATCATTTTTTCTCTGACTTGGTTTTAGCCCACATTACGCTTCTGATGCTCACAGTGAAATGTTTAACCTTGAGGACGGCGTATGGCCACAAGAGAGACTATAGAGGTGTGGGAAGCTCTGTTTTTCTCAATGACTTTCGAGATGTTGTTAATATTATAGTTCTCAGGAATGATATCAAAGTGGGATTTAAATTGTTTGTCTAAATAACATATTTAGCTGGTTTGACATTCTGTCTGTTAGTTTGGTTATCAAACTATTAGTTCTATAGGTACCATAATCACAGATACTGGAAATGCTAAACACATCCTAAGGTGTCCCATCACACAGTTTAATGTAAATTTAGGGTTAATGTGCCTGACAGGGGACCTCCAGTGTGAAGCTAGAGCTCCTATTTACCACGAGTTTCACAAACATTGTGCAAAGATTATATTGGAAATTATGTACCTTTCTACCAAATCACAGGACCAGAGCTTAGGTCTGATGTGCTTTAGCTGGTTTAACCTCTGAAGATAGCCATACCAAAGCAGAATGTTTCAGTCATTTTTAGGAACCAAAAATAAAGATATTAATTTTGGAGGTTATGAAAGTCCCACAAACAAGCCCATCCTCATTACTTCAACCAGATTTCTCTGATTAGCATTCCAGGAAGAACATCCAGTTCTAGTCAGCAACATGAAGTCAGGCTACGCTCTGGAACACTTTCCCTTTAATTATAGCGTGGACAGCTTCTTTTTTCAAAGGTGAAACTCTCCCCCAGCTAGGTGTGGTGTGTGTTTATGGGGAGCCCAAGCTCTTTTTTGTGGTTTTCATGTGGCAATTAAACCTGTCTCCTAACACTGGGTGGCAGGAGGCGCTAAGACAGGCGAAAATCTGAAGAAAAAATGCTTTTGGCTGAAGGCTATAGCAGACATAATTAATTACTCTAGACAGGTATGAATTGAAAACATTGTGATCTATGCCTCAAAGCTATTCACACCGGTGGATACATTCAAATACGCCCAACGTCCAACAAAGACGCTCGAGATGCTTTTCTTTTGGAATTTATGCAATGCATTGCATAAAAGATTTTTTGCCATAAAGTAAAGCCATTTTAAGGCATTATGTCAGTGGGCAGCATTGTATCTTAGCCAAACACCTTAGACTACTAAGGGCCAAAGCAGGATTTTGACACAACTTTTGTGTTGCATTACAGTCGAAGTAGAAACGCCTTTTATTACATGATCACAAGTCACAACAGCACACATACAATGTTTTGACTTAAACCTCCACTTTCATCATTCCTTCACACAAATGTTTCATCTCCGTTTGCTACTCAGCTCTCTTCTTTCATTGAGACTTTTCTGACACTGCCGAGATCAATCATGTTGATTTACCCCCATGACTGAGATAAGATAAAGCGAAAGGGAGAACAAAAAAAAAATCCCCAACTATTAGGTCAGTCTGAGAGAAAGTGTCTAGACGTTTATTTGTGCGTCTTGTCTCCGAGCCCCTCTTTGAAGGCTGGGGGTGGCCCCTCTGTCAGGTGTGTGTGTGCCGGTGGGTAGGAGGCGTGGGGGCGCTGGATCAAGGTGTGCTTCTGACGCTTTGATGTGGGGCCCGTCATGCCCCACTGCCTCCTCAAGCCTCTTGGCTGCCACACTGTCTATAGCACAAGCCCAGGTAAAGCTGGGGCCTCAGCTTACATACACACACACATACACACACACATACTTGTATGTATACAATTTCAGGATGTGTGGTCATACACAGGTCCGACATTATATGTAAAATGTCCTAAATATTTCATAGACACACATGAAAGTACTAACATTTAAGAACGTATGTACTTACAATGTACGTCATTGGAATATATATATATATATATATAACATTCATTAAGGACCTTTTTAATTTCTGATGGTCCTGTAGGTTAGTCTGGTTTTCCTACACATGTTTGCTCTTGTCCTCCCCATTTTTCTCACACTGTAACACTGGAGGTGCACAGGTTACAATGGCAGTTTTGTTGCCCTGCCTGCCACATTCTCATTTCTCTGGTTACATGGAAGACAGCTACGCAGTAATTTCATAGCTATTATGCTCCAGGCAATAACCTCTGTAAAATTAGAGGGAAAAAGAAGAAGAAGGCTCAGGTAAGAATCAGGTTGAAGGTTGTGTCATGGAAAAGATATTGTGATGAATGAAGTGCAATTACGCTGTATTATTCTTCTCTCGCATCTCCCCGTGCTCAGACACTAGCATTTCTCATCCACTTGAGGTAAGTCAACATGTCCAAGATTCAACCACAGGTTAATTTCTTGGCATTTCCATTCCATTAACATAACACAGATGGCCGGTGGAGAACTTAATTCCTGTTATATTTACTCAGTTTGAGATTCTGATTCGCCGTCGGATCAGCTGATCCGTGATAAAACCTAGGCACGCGGAGGTGGAGATATCTGTGTGTGCCACATCACTTAACATGATGTTTTAGAGAGTGCCTGTCCATGTCCACTAGCGTTTAAGTGTGTCGAATTGTGGAAGGCATATGCTATTCTAACTATGGACATGTTTGTTAATTCCCACACACACACACACTGAAGGAACACTCCAGAATGTTTAAGCCACATCCATACAGTCAATCACTTTGAACAGTAACTTTAATGGAAAACGTGTTACCTTGGAACTCTTGTAATTAAAGCACTGCAGAGCTGCTGAATTCTGTGAATAAATGTTTGAAACGATGATGTAATGCAAGTGTTATACTCCAGAAATAGAGGTGTGACAGTGGCACACGGGTTGTCATTTTTTAATTAGGCTTTAAATAGACATGCATCCCCTATTACCATTTTGAGTCTAAAGTAAATCATATTTATTTATTTTATGTAAATATAAATAGGGCCGCTATTGGTCTGTGTCCCATTCGATATTTTTTTTATGTATAGCTGTTTTGAATTATATTTTGAAAAAATATTACTTCTTACTTTTGAAAGCTGTTCTAAATGAAGTTTTATTTAATTTTGCAACACAGTCATACAGTAAAAACCACCCAGATAATTAAAGCATTGCGGTTTACAGGTAACTGTGCTGATCGGGCAGAGACGGTGAAAGCCCCGCCCACATAACTATGCTGATAAAGTTTTATTAAATTCATCACTCTGGAAAACTAGTCCCATCTATGTAAAAAAGGATTACAGAGAATAGAGAAACTGTTTTCTAAAAAACAGTTTCTGCATGAACTTTATTTGTTGGAATTTAGCAACAGCCCAACATATTACAACACATTATAAGCATGTTGCAAGCCAGTATTTTACAAAACACTTCCAAATAGTTTGTGGTACAAATGCAGTAGATAGAGATCAGGTTGGAAATTCCTTTGCAAATACTTTAAAACATAAATTCAGGGGTGTGCACATTAAACTTCTGACACACCTGCATCTCTTTACAAAGCCTCCTCAAATCCACCCACCTGATCCTTCTGGATATGAAGGATGCATGCAACTGCTTACATATTATACTTTGCATTTTTTTTTCCTTCTCACATTCCCACCTTTTTCCCTGAAGATGCCTATAAGATGAAAGTAGCATGGCCTTGCCTTATCACTGTCTTTAGAGCTTTCCCCAAAAACTTGGCAGTTCCCCCCTTACAGGAGAAATAGCATTTAGGATTATAGTTCTAAGGACAACCCTGACTATTCACACTTGGCATTAGCAAGACAGCCTCAGTACAAGAAGGATATTTTTTATTCCTTCAATTTAACTTTAATTACTCAAATCTCTGTGAGGGCACACAAGAAAAGCCCAGGCATTTGTGTCAAGAAGATTACCAGACTGCCCTGCCAAGTCCGCGCGTCGCTGCATCGTTAGATAGAATTCAAATTCAAATCCGGGCTAAAGACAGTGCAGCTGTCACCCCCCTGGCCTGCAAAGCCCCCTTTGGATCAAAAATTAGCTGTCCTCCCTCTGCCTGCTTCTCATCTCCTTCTTCTTTCCCCTGAGGACCCTAATCCCCCTCTCCCCACTCACTGTGACAGCTAAAATAAAGCCATAAAAAAAACTCCAAAATAATTAGTGATTAAAAATAAAAAATGTTTTCTCTCCCCTTTAGAGTCAGGTGGGGAGCGCTATATAGGTGTCAGGGGCGCTGCTTCGCTGTGCCAAAAGGAGGCCGTATTTCCTTCCCTCTGATTCATGTCTTCATTCCGAATGAAAGGAGAGGGATTCGCCCATGGTGGTATCAGCCGAAAAACACACACATGCTCTCTCACATCCTGAGAGGTCTCCTGGAAAACTTGCACAAAGCTTTCCCAGACTAAAAGAGTTTTGTGTCGGAATGTGGTGATGTGTCATGGCGACATGGCTGCATAATGTGAAGTTTCTTCACAGGGTTCAGACTTCAAGGAAAGATTTTTTGTGAATGAGTGTTCAATAATGTAATTTTTAATCATTTGTGAAATCCTCACACTGGTGGACTTCTACGCAATCAAGCCAGTGAAACACCTGCAATGTCTTAGATAAAGTATAGAGCTTTATCTTTCCGTGTGTTGACTCTTCTCAGAGTTGCAGGTGGACACCTGTCGTGTTACATGTGAAGGAAATGCTAATCCTCCACCAAACCCTGGCAAAGTGGTCCGCCCGATGAGAGCCTGCCCATTAGAAGTTCTAAGCTACATGTATTAGTGTGGCAAGGAGAGTGAATTCAGAGTTGTGTTTGAATCCCCACTGGTGGACCAAGTTTAACAGTCTCACATCAGTTGTCCTGACCTTCAGGAGACAATAGTTATTATTTTTATTTTGCTCTGTTATTCAGTAATTCCATAATTGACACACACTTTGTTTTCAGAATTGACAGCATTGTCTTATATTATTTCCAATATAATGAAACAAATGAAGCTTCTCTTTCTCAAGACTGTACCCACAACATTAACTTCATCAAGTTCAAATCATAATAAAGTGACAGATAATTAAAATCAATGTATTTTATCATCAGGGATCACTATCCTCAATGCCCTTATATCCTCTTGGGTTTTGGGCTAAGCTGTCCTCACACAAACAGGTTAAACGTGTCATGCCAGGAGCAACTTTTTTTCCTTAAGATCATGCATACAGTAATTGATTGGCATACTGAAGTTACATGAACCTTGCGGGGTTCGGAATGAACCTGGCATGGGTCCGATACTTTAAATCTTTCTGGCACGGCCAAGCAAAGCATCTGATTACAGTTTCAAAGGCAGCGACCTGGCCCTGATTAAAACCATCCATCCAGATGTATGGGCTGAAGCTAAATAGGGGAAGGAGAACTGTACCATGGGACGAAGCCATGGCAAGGCAAGCTTATAGTAAAGTTAAGCCATGTGAACAGGGCTGGTTTAAACCAGCCAGTCTTGTAACAGCTAGACAAATGTGGGCAGGGCATTGGTGGTGGAACTTGGAGATCCGATGGAAAAAAAAAATCTTCGCCAGAAAGGATAGTGAATTGAACCCATGTTAAAAGAAGTAGGGAAAAAATGGATATCTCCTGGAGGAGCTTCCTTACCGGCTTGCTGTGCCTTCTAACAAGCCGCAAAAGCCAACTTAATAACCCCCCCCACACACCATCCACCCCCATCCCCTCTCCCTTTCTCTCCTGGCCTCGGGGAGGGTGGGCCGATTAATATCTGCCTACCTTGTTACCTAATTCATTATGGAATAGCAGTTAATTTGATTTGATATTATTTTAATAAAATTCTGTAATATATTAGATTGTTTCAGGCTATCAAAATAATTTTCCAATTATTACGGTTACTCAACCAAGGCTCTTTTTTCCCCTTTGTGAGCGGCAGTTGGTCTGACTCTGAATACATTAGCTCGTACAACTCCATCCTGACTGAAGGAAGAAGAAATATATATGCATGATTACACCAGAAATGTTATTACTGGTAATGTGCTGCCTGCAGTACTAAGCAAACGGCCCACAGATTGATGTGTGATTGGCGCAACATGGAGCCCTAAATGCTTTGATTATGTCAAAAAAAGGGGGAAAAATCTGATTCCTTTTATGCTAATAAAGAGGCCTTGTGTTTTTGCCTCTGTTAATTAGTAACATGGTTGAGCAACTCTGCCCTTCTGGTCGCATCAAGGCAATGTGTGTTTCAACTGAATATGCTTATTATGCCTTGGGTTTTGATTATGATGTCTACCAATATGGGATGAACACGGTCTTCTCTCTAAGATGGGGAGACCACACAAATCTGTAAGAGCCTAATGTAAACATACAGTAGATCTAACCGTCGGATATATGATTTCAGGCTGGCATGGTTTATTTCTGCGGCTTGTCCCGCCTCCAGAGGCCCGTTGGTGGCTGCGGCTTTAATCTCCTCCTGACCGTCCTCATGGTATAGTTTAGACTGTGAACTTTATTTTGTTGGATCCAGACCAGAGAACAGTGCACAATAAGTGACTACTAATTAACACCCTCTAGTTTCTGTAACATTGTTGGATTCCATTTTCACTAAACTCTTTTGCCAGACTGGGGAGCAACGTTTTTCTAAAGTCCTCTGAGATCCACTTAAGAATCGTCATGGGAAGGTCACAGTCGTCCCAGTGGACACTGTCTCGCTTTGGATACTGACTTCAGGTCTCACACAAAGAAATGCCCCCTCCCTCAAAGATTAAACTGCCAATTTCCAAAGTCTCCTGCTGAAGTACAGACCATTTGGCAAAAATTCTTGAGGAAAATTCTTTTTTTCCCACCTTCCGTTGAATATAAAGTTGGCACTATGAGTTTATTGCAATTTAATGATGAGAGTGTTTCTTTTCCATAAAACCGTGAAAAAAGGGCTTGTAAGACTTGTAGTCATTCTTCATGTAGTTAATTATGTATCTTCTAAGTACTCGCTGCTAACTTTTTTTTACATGAGGATGGACATAAACAAAAGACGAGGAGGATATTCAGCACCAGAATGCGATTCAGAGGCTGGAAATCATTTTGGGTAAGAGGAGCAGATCAAAGACGCCGTGTCCATGAGTTTGGGACGGCCTAGTTTTCTGTCTTTTGTTTTGTTATTTATTTAAAGTCAGAATTTGATTAATAGGTAAAGACGTTTTCTTTTTAACTCAACTATGTTCAAATCAGGTCATGTACTTGCATTTATATTGTGGCTATTGGCAGTAGAACTGTCTGGGTCAGTAGTATATATTTCCTTATGTCCTAAATAAAGTAAATCTTCAATGTAGCCAAATGTTAATCGTTTTTCATGTCAGTGATAAATCTGCCCCCTAATTTTTAATTCAAATAGGACAAGAGGAGAAAAACTATATATGCATATATACATGTGTGTGTGTGTGTGTATTACATGTGATAATACAATAAAACAATAACATTTAAATGCAAGAGTCAAATTAACCTTAACATTAAGTATTATTTATACAGCCAGCAGTTCCAACTGTATTTAAACAGGAAGGCTGCAATTGCACATTCTGTCATGTCAATACACAGTGCCGGCCGAGCAGCTGGTACTACTTATACTACTATATATATATATATATATATATATTGTGTTTTAGTGGTAGAACTCTCTTCTACTACTTGTGTTTTAACTCTATTATGCTAATAGATGTTGAGGGTGTGTTAACCAGTTGAGGGCAAAACTATAGATTAGAAACTGTAAATCTATCAATACAACACATACAGAATGACATTTACAGTATGCACAAATTCACACACGTGTATAGTACATTTTTTAAAAACTGAAATAAAATTACTGCTCTGAAAAACATGACAGTCTACCTTTTATCTACATAAGGCAACAATGCAGGCTTGTCTATCAGACACACGCAATAAAAAAAATACTCTCTGGTTCTGGTATCCAGCTGAAACAAAACAAGGGGAATGGGAGAATGACAAGCAATGATTTATACCAGCAGAGCTTAAGATAACAGAACAATAGTAGTATTCCTGCTACACATGCACAAAGAGGACTATTGAAGCTCGAGAGTGCTGAAGCAGGATTGCTTGGATGGGCTAAATTTCCCTTATGAAAAAGGTACTTTTTCCACTGAAGGCATATTCATAGCATGAGGATGACAGGATATAACATGTTAAAAAAATTTCAAGTGAGTATACATATATACTCTGTTTGAAATGTAGTATGATTCACAAGCCCCTTCAATTTAACCACGTCAAAATCATTACATAATTAGTAAATTACTGTGCAAAAGGTTTAGATTTAGAGATTTAAAATAAAATATACCAGAAGGAAACCTATTTTATTGGCGACTGGTGACCCAGTTTTTGATTAACAATTTATGTTAGCCATTTCGTCATCAGTTCTCACACATACACAAAACCATTCTATGGCTGCATCATGATAGTTGAATGCTGATAAACTTTTTAGCTACAGTTCAGCTCCATAGAGGTACTTATAGGATAGATGTTTCTTATACAGTGACCAGGTATAAGAAACTCTAATAAAAAATTCTAATAAAAGCGATGAGTATCCAGTTCTGTGTGTAAAAGTCAAAGCTCTTTCTTGTATTAAATTTACTGTCAAAATACCCATTAAGAAGTTATTCTTCTCGCAGCATCAAGGAAAAGTTTTGGTGTTTAGTGCGACTTTTTCTTTTAATCTTTTTTTCAGTAATAGCTTTCCCAGACTTATCTTTTCACAGTGGAAGGTTGGACAGTTACCTCTGTGTATTTTGTTCATACATGAATCAAGAACAGCGCTTGAATCTTTCTCTGTTAAAAGGCCCATATCAAGAAAGTGGTATTTTTTCACTCCTTTTTTAAAAATAGATATATAAAATCACCATTTTATACTGGGCAATCAGGAAAGAACCCGGTACATTATTCAATTATATCAAATCTTAATCATCTTTTTATGCTGGACAGTCAAGTGAAGTGCCCAGTACATTATTCAATTGACATACTCTCGCACTGGGTACATTTTAAAGTAACTTTTCTCCCCATGCCATGCTATTTTCGTGAAGGCAACTGCATGCTGGAGGATAAGACCCTTTCCTCTTTAGCCTGATTTGAATAAAGAGCTTTGAATTAAGTGGACAGGCTCCCTTAGACAACCAGTGGTGCGCCTTTAAGAAAGCGACCGTGTCAGAGAAAATAATTTTGATTGACGTTATGAGAAAATTTCCAGCCTGGCTGATTTAATTGCGAATGCCAGGGGGTATCATCAGGGGCCAGGTGATGGTGCTTTTTCTGAGGGGGGGTTTGATCTGCAGTCCTCCCCTAGGTACCATCCACATGGGCACTGGAGGCCAGAGGGCAGGAGAACAAAGGCAACTTTATGTCTGTGAATTCCACTTCCTCTCCTTTGAAAACAAAGCCCCTGGAATGGGCAGTTACAGTGTGAAAATGCATTCCCAAGCCCATTTGATGTTAAGTCTTTAGTGTCAAGAGTAGCATATTCATTGATAAAAGGAGAGTGAGCGAAGGGGGGCATTGGAGAGGGAGGCAGCTGCATCTTCTTACAAACAGGCTGAGTCTTGGACGGAAGAGGTGTGGATGAGTTTTCAAATAGGCCTGGAGGATTAGGGTGGAGAGTTTAATGAGCAATGCATCGAGCTTCAGCCAATAGAACGAGTTGGAGTGGAAGCAGAGGAGCCATTAGGATAAGGACCTCTGAACCTTCTCTTGTGGGCCATGCTCCCAGCATACATCCTGACCAGCTCTGTGTTCACAGCTTGTAAGTTCAGGTCTCAGTGCAAATCTAATGAATATCCTTACAGACGAGTGGCCAGTCAATCAAACTCAGCATCTACCTTCCAGCTAGTGGTGAAAACAGGGCACAATGACAGGCTGTGAAGGGTCGCCACAAACAAATCAGTACTGCTAACAAAGACACATGGTGTCAGGGATGTAAAGCACTGCTCTCCTAAGGCATTATAAGCTATATAACAGCTAAAACTAAGTGATAAAGGATTCTCAAGCTGGTACCAAGAGATACTTTGCATATAAAAAAATACATTTTAAAAATCCTTTAAAAATATATTTATTTGTTCATTCATTCATTCATTGGTTTGTTCATTTTTGGAACTATAGTATAGTGTGAGGTCTGGCCACCGGCAACTGGGGGGCGCTGGGGCTTAAGTTTCAGTGTTTATGTATGGGGACTTTTATGTTGAAGCCTGAGTACACCCAGCCTGAGGATTGTGTCCAGCTGTGGGTGTACTCAGGCCTAAGTGTTTGTGTGTTGTCATTGGTTGTGGGGAGTTCATGTTTTGTATATTAGTTGAGTTTATGTGGACCTTAGTGTCGGTCCACCGTTGCTTGAGCCGTTGCGTTACGTTTTATGTTTCCAGTTTCCAGTCGTCTTTGTGTTTTGTATGTAGCGGCCATTGAGCCAGGTTTGCTTTTCTTTGTTTTGTTTTCAATAAAGAACAAGAAAAGAGATGAATGTCTCTCTTCGTCCTTTCCCATCTGGGACTTTAAGCCTGAGACGTGACAGACATGGTTTGACATCTGACTTGGCATGTTTATGGCATGGTTATGTCAGTATCAGGGATAAAGTAGCAGGGATAAAGAAAAACACCACCCAAATTATAAGTAGTTCTTTTTAATGGAAAATTGTATATTACCTTGCTATGCTAACTTACATATTGAGTTATTTATAGGTGCTTTCATTTGCTTTTGCTGTTTTCTGTGATTTGTGACTTTTAAATCCTTATTCAACCACATTACAACAAAAACATTTTCACAAATGTGACTCTAGTTGAAATGTTCGGTGAGAAGAAGTGCAGCAAATTTAATTAGCATTCCCAGCTGGCCCTACAAGTCACATTAGAAGCTTCTGAGAGGAAAAAAGAAAGTCTGCCACTGTTAAGAATGGGTATTTTAGGCGTAAAAAATAGACGACACTTTTGATTATGCTACGTTAGCTTGCCGCATTGTCATGAGGTAGCAAGCATGGCAGCATGATTGGACACTAAATGGCAGATCCGGCCTCCCACCTTCAGGAAATGAGAATGAATTCGTCTTATTATAAAGAATGTCCGAAATATTGCACCATGCCTGACAGTCTTCTGTGCCATAATGACAGTAACAACAGGCTTTTTGACACAGCAGACTCTGCTTAGCCTTCAGAGCATTTCATTATCAGGCATATTGGAACCGTCAGTACAGTTTTGAACCAGTTTGACAGGGTTCAATCCATAAATAGCCAAACCAAAAATGGAAAGGGCCTGAATTCTACACAAAAAGCTGATTTTAGTTAAAAAGACATTACATGACGACAAAAAGGCCTATTCATGGAGAAAGCCTATTAAAAAATAACCCCTTTACATGATCCCTGTTTGTCCTTGTCAATGCTGCTGTCTTTGAGGATAAGAGGCAGTGGCTGTCCTCTCTTGAAGAGCGGGGCACCATTTGCATTCTCCCTCTCTCTGATCTCCTGTCGGATTAAATCAAAGTCGGCACCGGATTTCTCTCCCTCACTTTCATTTTTCCTCCTATCAAAAGGGGTGATTACAATCGCCTCTCTGTGTTTCAGCAGAGACGCTGAATAAAGAATTAAAGCCGGTGAAAAAAAGGAGGAATAACTTAATGATAAATTATGCTCTGGTGGATGCAACCATTGCTCACAGCAAGATTGCGGTGTTGATTTGGACCAATGCACAAACTATGAAATGGAATTTGATTTGTTTCTGTGTACGTTCTTGCTGATTGAACACCACCACTGCCCTCCCATCGCAAACCCCCAGACAAATCATGAAACCCACCACCTTCCCCCATCGCCAACACCCAAACAAATCATAAAACCCACCACCTTCTCCCCATCGCCATCACCCAGACAAATCATCAAACTCACCACCTTCTCCCCATCGCCATCACCCAGACAAATCATCAAACCCACCACCTTCCCCCATCGCCAACACCCAAACAAATCATAAAACCCACCACCTTCTCCCCATCGCCATCACCC
>JBBJLR010000001.1:44038929-44052942 GCA_037577145.1 Brachypetersius gabonensis | reverse complement strand
TATGTGTGTGTGTGTGTTTGTGTGTGTGTGTGTGTGTGTGTGTGTGTGTGTGTGTGCGTATGCGCTTGTGTTTGTGTGCTTTTGTCTGTGTGTACTGTGTGTTTTGTGAGAGTATGTGTGTATGTGTGTGTGCTCGCGTGTGTGTGTGCATCCAGGCGTCTGCTGAGGGGCTTGGCATTGTAGGGTAGATGTGGGGGGGGGGATGAATACCCTCAGCCAGCCAGCTGGCAGCCTGGACTCTTTGTACAGCCCAGCTTTTCATATTGTCTGCTCAGTTTACAAATAAACATGGCTGGGGATGCGGCCTACAACAAACAGATAGCCCGAGTCATTGTGCCCGACAAGCCGTGATGTATGCAGAGCACACTGCTTCTCCACATCACTCCATTCTCACCTTCCACCTCAGCCAAAGACACGCACCCCAGTCTCCACCTGCAGTGTATTAACCCCTTCAACCCCAAGGTTCAGTATTTGCACCCTTTAAAATGAAGATGCCAGAGGGTGGGTTTTTATGCAATACCAAAGAAAAAAACACTTTTGGCCCCCTTAAATCTCTGGAACTGAAGTGTGGACCCACACAAGTGTTCTTAAAGAAATGCCACAGAATGCCACTTCTGGTGCCCTATAGAACCATGTTTGAAAAAGGGATTGGTGAGTGAGAAGAATCTATTTAAATATTAAAGAACCACTGCTTTATCCAAAGGTTCTGGAAAGAACCTCAAAAAAAGGACAGTTTATTGCACTGCTCCAAGAAATCTTATGTGGGTTCATACTTCAGTTGCTCACACTCATAAATACAGCACTTCCTACAAATTAGATTCATAGACGTTAATGAATTATTTATAACATGCTGGCTCCCATGCTCACAATAAGCCCTGTTAAGTGCTTTCAGGGGTTAATGTCTGTATTACTTAGAGCCATGTCCTGAAAAACTGTGTGTTTTATATGTAATTTCTGTTCCAGAAAAAAATTTGCACCAATGGGATGGTTTTTAAACGGAGACGTTCGGCTATGATGTTGCCTTCTTTTTGTAAACTCATTAAACTTCTGTCTATACAGCTTCATTTGTTCACTAATGATAAATGTAGTCTTTAGTAAAACTATTTCTTTAAAGTTTTCCTTTTCCTATCATCTTATAGCAAATTCAGATAATGATTATGGTGCCCTAAAGGGTATATAGTGTTATACCATCTCTACCATTTATTATACGAAAATTTTGATTAATACAGAAATGATATTTGTAGAGTTTTGCTACAGTTCTTTCTTCTAAAGGTGGGGCCACTAATCAATTGCTTACTTTTACAAATACAGAGCATATGAAGAGTAAGTCTTAACTAAGGAATAAATCTTAGGAACAATAACTTATAGAAAGTCTATAGTCTTATAGAAATGTACACAATTACACAGTTAAGAGGTGTTTAGGTTTGGTGTGGAGTGAAACTTTCTTAATCCTGCTAAAATCACTGTAACATGGTCATGAGTTACTGTGGAAAAATACAGAATTGCTCAACAAATGATTTATTTATTAATAGTAGCAGAACTACTGAACCAATTTGATTTTATTATTATTGTTGTTGTTGTTGTTGTTTTTGTTTTTGTTGTTGTTGTTAATATTACAATCACCATTAATTTTGTTGATGTTGTTCTTAGTGTTGAATTATTTGAAATATTTGATTGAATTATTTATTTCTCAAAGATTATTCAATGAGTAGGATAATCTTTTATGACTTGGTGAAAAGTACAGAACTCCATAAAGGAACAGTCATATGTATGTAAGTGTTTTATCTTCAGCCAATCATCTTAGTACCTGATTTTTAATTTTTTTATTTTATAAAGGCTAAATCTGACATGGGCTACATAAACCGCTCCATGTTACCTGAGTTCCTTCACTTTTTACATTGGAAGGTGTTCATTAGCATTCGTACAGATCCACGCTAGCTCCTGTTTTATATTTCATTAGTCTCAAAGCCTCTGATAGCACTACAGCGACGGGACCATTTAAGCACAGATAAAACATGACAAAAGACCTTTTGAATCAAATGCTCTCCTTTAACCCACTCCCACTATACTCCAGCCTCTCTCTCTCTCTCTCTCTCTCTCTCTCTCTCTCTCTCTTTCTTTCTCTCTTTCCCTCTCTCTGTCACACACACACACACAAACACACAAACACACACACACACACACGCGCTCAGCCTTTTAAAAAGAGAAATAATAGATAGCTGGTTGTATGAATCCTGCCCACTAACCCTGGGAGCTACTTTGTCTTAATTACCTCAGGATGAGCGAGCGGCCCCTGAAGCAATCATCTTTGTTTGTTAAAACAGCCGTTATCTGCTTCAGTAAGGTCCATAAATGAAACATGGCCGAGATTACAATGTCATGTTCCTGAGGACTCCAGACCCTGGGAACTGATCACAACAGAATGAACAAAAACATCCCAGAGCAATGAATGTACACACACATGCTCACATGTATACACACACACACACACACACACACACACACTCACACAAACACATAAACACACATACACACACACACAAACACGCACACACATACACACACACACACGTACACACACACACACACACACACATATACAATATCATATTATTATCAATTCACAGATACCTAAAATGTTGTATGCTTACATAATGAATATGTAATAAAATTTTTCTAAGCTTTTTATTTGTGTGTGTGTCTGTGTGTCTGTGTGTGTGTGTGTGTGTGTGTGCGCGCGTGAGGTGTGTGTATGTATGTGGGGTGTACGTTTCCACACATGTAAATAACCTTTTTCAGCGGTTCAAGGTGGGCCGCTGCTCCTCTGCCATTTGTTTATTTTATTACCATGGACTGAGGGATGGGCACCGCTGGCTGCTCCAGGCGGAGAAAAGCAATAAATAACGACCTTTCTGCTGGAATTATAATCACCAAAGTGTTGCCATGGCACAACTCCGTACGCTCTTGCTCTGAACGGCAGGGGAGCATCCAATCATATGCAGGACATATGGACCCTGCCCTGGCCTGCCACTGCATATGCTGAGGAAAAGAGGCTGAGACGCTGAGATGCAAAGAGCAACTCCAGTTCAATACACAATGAGTTTGATGGGAAATTAAAGACTATGTTACAGAGAAAACTGCTGTGTATTTGTATCATTCTTTATAAGTGAATAAACAAACAAACTCTTTACCTGTCTGCTTGTTGTGGCACACTCATAAAATAATCAAATTTTACTGCTTTTTTTGGACAGATTTTTCTGTTCGTGCAGATCTAAATGATAGTTTTACAGGAAATTAGACATTTGATGACTAACACGTGAAGATGTGTATCGATATTTACTTTACACTTCCTTAAAAAATGACCACCCTCCCAACCCAAAATATGGTGATATAAAATATGTAGGACATGATTTTTTATTAGAATGGATCAATTTCCAAAACCTCCAAAGGACGATCTAAAAACGACAAAGAAAATATTTTCAGGACCTTTATCACAGTAGAATTTCTGACATTGGGTGTGCATGCGAACAAGCGAACATAATGACACCTCTGTGTTCCAATCCACTTTGGAGAATCTGCATTCTGCAGTTACCTCGGAGAAATTACTGTCAATGGTCAGATTGCGGCTGCAATCTCTCGCCTCAGATGTACTGTAAACCAATTCACAATCAGGCGGGATGAATCCAATCAGAGAGGGCGGTGCAACAATCTAGGTCAGTTTTCAAAATGACTGCCACAGGCAATAAGATTAAGGAGCACAGCAATTCAGTGAAAGACGCACCACTAACCCGGCCTGAAAGAAACGTTTTCTCGCCTGCTTTCTCTTTTTTTCCTTTCACCGCGGAGCTAATGCTTATTTCTCCTGCTCATTTTTTTATGATGAGGACACGAAAAAGAGGGCATTATGTATCTTTGTATCAGAAGTACAGTGGGTGATTTAGAATAAAGAAAAAAACTTTTTTTTTTTGCTTTACCCCTGGTCGGCAATCCCCCCCAATAGACACACACGTATTGACACATACACACACGCACTTTCTTTCCCATTTCTAAAGCTTAACTTCATTGTCTCAAACCCTTTCTTTCATCTTAAGACAAAGATTTATGTAAATCTTTGGGCCCGGCGTTAATGCGTAGCACACTGTGAGAAATAGCATCCCTAAATCGCCGTATTGTTGTTGAAAATGACAAGGCAGCCTCCTAATCCCACAATGCGATCATCCAAATGTGTCATAATGCTCTGTGTAGGCAGGCAAATCTGAATATCAAAAAGGCACCACGCACCTCACCAGTGCCTTCAGCTGTTCACAGCTGTTTTTTTTTTTTTTAAGAACTCAGCCCATCCTCACTTAAGGAGGAAAAAAAGTGAAGTTTGAGTGACTGTCTGGGTGCAGTTAAATGCAATACTGCAAGGAACAGTGTCGATTTCTTCCTTTGTCTCACTTTGTGGTTATTTTTCAGATTCAAATGCTTTTTCTCTCCTCATTATTTGCATGAAAGAAGAAGATTAACTGCAGAATGAATATAGGATATTGTTTTTGTTTCGTATGCTTTTTGGTTGATCTCAAAAGGATTCTTGATATT
Organism: Brachypetersius gabonensis; assembly: GCA_037577145.1. NCBI lineage: Eukaryota > Metazoa > Chordata > Actinopteri > Characiformes > Alestidae > Brachypetersius > Brachypetersius gabonensis. The sequence goes on along the minus strand of JBBJLR010000001.1, from coordinate 44,048,361 downwards.
CTTCACTGTTTACAGCAGAGCATCCCTACGCTTGCACCACTGCTGTACAGTGGTTCGATATAGTAAATTCCAACGTTTCCGCACCAGCAGGTTTTTTTTTTTTTTTCACAGCCACAACTTGAGATGCTACATTTGTCGAGGCTCAAATTGATTTGAATGTCTTTGATTAGTTTTCTTGTCGTTTGTCAAGCGGTTGGAGCTGTCAGATGAGGAGGAGGAGAGAGCTTTTGGAAACAGCCATGAAACAGCCATGCCAATCAATTGGACAAGGACAAGTTGGGTGAATAATAATGGTAATAATTACAACACAAGTCTGGGGAATCCCCTGATTCGCCATGACTCCCTCATTGAACCATCCTCCACTGAGACTTTCCCCTACTATAATGATGAAGTGAGCCACCCTCCCACCCTCTTTCTTTCTCCCCTTTGAGGTATGTACATGAAGAAAAAAAAAAAGCACAAACCTTAGGCTGAGTTTTTATTTACTCAGGGTCTCTTTGAAAGCGTTTTGTAAAGGGCTCCCTCCCTCCCGGCCGACGGTAAATTCCTGGGCCGTCGCTCCAGGCCCGGTGGGGGGGATTTGGAGGGAGAGAATAGCCATGTTAAACTGGAAGCTTTAAGCAGCACTGTACCTGTCAACACGTACGCTCTAAGATGCACACACCATGGCTTAAGTCACTCAGAGTCACCTTTTAATGAGAGGGGAGGAGACGCGACGCCGTCAGGATGAAGCACAAATAACTCCATACCATAATAACTCCTGCGTGTGTGTGGTGGGGGGCTTTAATCTTACTGGTGTTTATGTGCTGGAAATAAGCAAAAACAGGGTAATGAGTAGATGTGTTATACGGACACACACACACACACACACACACACTCTCTCTCACACATACATACAGATGCATGCTTACGTACATGTACAAGATTGCATGTGCACATATACATACACACAAACGAACACATTCTTATTTACACACTTGCACAAAAGCACTCGTGCTCACACGTTCATGAGCACACACACGCATACACACATACACATGTATAGAAACATACACATGCATGTGGACCTAAACACGTGTACAACATATGTACACAATCACTGATGCACACACAAATCACATATGGAGCAACACACATATGTACAAAATATGTACAAACATATGGAAATACACACACATGTACACAGAGGCACACAAACTCACACAAATATATTTAGGGACACACATATGTATGGACACACACCCACACACACATACATACACACATTTAAAAGCACACATGTATAGTCACACACTCACATTAATGCACAAACACATGCACACACATATACATACACATGTATGCATGCAGTGACACACTCAGACTTCACACACACAAATGCACACACACACACACAAACTGATTCTCTGCAGTTAGACTCATACATTCTGCTTGTTATCTTGTGAATGGATGGGCCAATAGAAATACAGGCCTTCTCAGTCATAGAGATTAAATGAAATATTAACAGCCTCGTTTCTTTTTCCTCCGCTATCTCTTTGCCACTTTTGACAAATAAAGTCCTTTTATGCATAGATTTTGTCTCAGTTATTGAACTTTTATTGCACCCCACTGATTTCTTTTCTCATGGTAGAAAAACATTTTAATCGCTCTTTCCTCTGGAGCCTCGTCTTTAAAATTATTGCATCATCTGCTGACCTGCGTTATCTGCTCATGCTCATTACATGGTGATTACTGTATATGGGCTCAGTCTGAAACAGTTTAAAGAATAAAAACGACACCCTGAACTGTGTTACGCTGCTGGCAGGATCAGATGTAACAGTGTATACAGCTTTAGCTTCAGCTCATAGTTCATTAATTCATTAGAAAAACAGAAAAAAGTTTCAAGTGCTTTAATGCACAGACAAAAAGTAGGTTTTTTGACTACTATTTTAAAGAAACACATTATTAAAACTATTCTCAGTGGAATTGTATTATAATCCAGCTAAAATAAATTCATAATAAGTGTTTCCTTAGCAATGTGAATTGCCTTCTCAGTGTGTGTGCATGCTCACTCAAAAACAATCGCAGTACAACAATAATGGCAGCATGGAACTTCTTTTACACAGTGATAGAAAACACAGTATCAAACAGAAAGCTCCAGTGCCACATGCTGATCCCTTTAACTATGACCAATATGGACATGCACACATGCCGTCTATTCTGGGAGTGGATTTTAACGAGTTAGAGTGTGCCAACTTAAACTCTGAATGGATCTCCAAATTTACCTGAGGTAAGAAAGGGTTAATCAAATAAATGAGGTGTAAAAGTTTGGATTACAATGAGTTTGGTTGCTAAAATTATGTCCTAAACTGGATGAGAGATGCCTACTCGTTTACACATGACTCAATTTCAATGTAAAGAGAGTCAAAGTCCCCTTCAATCCCCTCATCAACAACCCCCCCACCTCTCTCTCTCTCTCTCTATCTCTCTCTCTCTCTCTCTCGCTCTTCTCCTTCAGTGGGAATAATCCCCCCTGCGGGGACTTCAAAGAACAGGCCAGTCAGGGATAGGCTTAATTACCCTTTTGCCTTGAAACTGATGCCAAATCAAAAACCCGTCCTGGTCTGTCTCAGTTCTGTCTCAACAAGCCTAATTCCACCACTGGATTCCATTTTATACCGCTTTTAGAAAAAAATAAATCAAAATCTATATAAACATGGGATTCCCACAGGGACCGTCACATTTAATGATCCATTGAGTGTACATTGAACTGTTGTTGATAGGGTCTGCCAGTTTTACAGATTTTTTTGGCCAAAATGATGAAACTAATATGATGAAACTAACAATAATGCAAAAGTTAATAACTAGGGGCAAAAACCTCAAAGTGTGAATCATTGTGGTGCTTTGGAGATGCTTTCCTTTAACCCTCACCAACCCCCACTTTATAGGACACTCCATCTTTCTCCTCTCACCTCCCTCTCCTCCCTCCTCTTCGCCACACTGTATTAAGATAGAAACCACAGTAGAATATGTGATATAAATAAGGTCCATGGGTTGATTCATAATCTACTGCTTTTAGATCTTAACACTGCTTGTTCCGATGTTTCCAGATTGCAATTCACATTAAGCTGATGTTTAACCACAACAAGTTGTCTGTGGTCCCTTTTTACCAGAGTAACGTTTGTTGTTTTCATGTTTACAAAGTTAATGAACTAGATCACTCCAGAAAACACTGTGCATAGCTGAGCATTCTCCAGATTTATGCAACCCTTGCACAGAGCACAGTGCTGCTGAGGGTGAAACTGTGGTGTCTAGAATTGCTGACTGTGTACTCCACAACTTGTTTATCAGTGGTTCTCCACAATAGGTAACAAAAAGGCATCAAGATTCATTCCTGGTTTATTCCTTAAACAAAATATTCACACTTGTGAGTGTAGTGCCTTATTTCTCTAGTGGTACCTGTGAGGTTTATATATTGCATGCTGTTTGTTTTCATGTCATTATTTTTCTGTGAAAGATTTATATTCAATGCTAATCAAGGGTTGTACCAAGGTATTCTGTTTATTCATAACTCATGTTCATTCTATAACTCCTCCCCCTCTCACACACTCTCACCATAACTGTGCAATAACCTGCTACTACCCAGATGTGCCATTTTTATGGTGTGCTAGATCGTCATGACATGCAATATTTTTTTAAAACAAATATCCACAGAATTGATTGCTGTGGCCAGTAAGAGAGATAGCAGAGTGTATTTAGCACTAAACACTTCTGGAGAGTTTTATTTTAACTTTGATTTTGACTTGTCTTTGTGTGTCTGTGCAGTCATAATACTTTCCTCTGGAATCAGTAAAGTTTTTTTTATTTCTGATTCTGATAATCAAGAACTTTCAAGCTTACTTCTCTTACTTCACTTAATATAGAAGCAAATGTATCTACCAGTGAGTATGGACACTAAAGCTATGCAGATTATTAAAATAAATGAATTTAAAATATCCAAAATATCCAAATATCAAACTAAATGTATCCAACTAACCTTTATTTTTCCTTAGGCTTTACCATACAATCTACTTAACTTTAGCCTCCACCCCAAGTTTAAACCTAATCCTAACTGTGTAGAATCAACAGAGCTTCATCAAATAACATTTGAACAACAGGATTGATAAGGGGCTGCTTTGAAAGATTTTGAAAAATGTGAACTGATTATTATTATGTTAACTTACTACTAAAAGTTCAGTGAAGTCCAAATCTGAAGAAAGTTAGAACAACTAGAGTTTTTAATGTACATGGAGAATCTTCTCTCACTTTGCATCACTGTTCTTCTCCTCTACTTTCAGATGTTAGATGAAGGCTTGAAACCTCAGTCATTTTTGTGTGTGTGTGTGTGTGGCTGAGTGAAGTGTAAAAGTCCCGTGGGCTGAGCTGGAGGGCTGTTTGATGGCTGGCCGGGGGAATGGTGGTATTTAACACTGCGGAGAGTTGAGCATGAGCTGGGGCTTAATGACGGCGGTGCTAATTCAGCGCCCAGAGGCCTGGCGGGCACCTGCGGAGCCGGCCGTCACTCAGCTTCGGCTTAGCCACCCTCGACAGGTCCCAAAAGAGAGGGGGATCCGCATCCCTCCAGCTCCGACTCCGGCTCACCCGCCGGTGAACACTGACACACACGTCAAAGCCACTCTCTCCACTAAAAGAAAAAAAATGCTTTCCTCACACACCAACCGCACCGTTTCACTGTGTGTCTGAGCGTAGCTTTTCAAACGTATCTTATAGCAGGGGGATTGGCCCTGTTTAGATGTTTAGGCTGCATGAAGTGTCAGAGCAATGGCTGCATTTTGCTCCTTCCTGTCAGTTCTTCTGTCCGTTTCATCAGAGCTTTAAAATGAAACCGTAGTCAATAGAAGTGACATATGGAATCGGTGTACTCAAGCCTCGAAAGTGCAAGCTTAGTAGCAACTACTATAAAATATTCAGTAGCTTCTATGGCCTTATTTTGGAAACTGAAAAATAAACATTCCTATATGGCTCTTGGCTGTGATGTTTGATTTTAGGAAAAAACATTGATTGACATAGAACCACTGCAAATAGGACCATTGTAGAGGATTTTTGACCCCTTAATACTAGTGTTTAGCCATCCTGGGGCCTAAAATGTAGTAATTGTGTGAACTACTAGCTAATCCTAGTGAAACTAACTTATTTCTAACCTTTAAACCCTCAGGCAGGTCTTGGCCATTTAATGGTGAAATATTCTTCACATTTCATTTACAAAAATGACCACAGAAAGTTTCTTTAGAGAAACAAAAGTAGTGGTTCTTCCTCTTCATCACTCAAAAGAACCCTTTCGGCACATTCATTTTGTAATTCAGTGTAATTATGATAGCAAGGAATTGAAAGATGGGCCACACACTGATCTTTTTAAAGAGTAAAACAAATGTATTATCAGACACAGAACATCCCTCACAATGACCTCAATAGTGAGATACAGGAGTTCCATGTCTATACTGTCAAACACAAAACTCAACTGCAGGCTTGTTTTTCAGTTACTTAATTATCATAAGATTCATTATTTTTGCTTTTATACAGCTCCTGTAAAACTAAGTTATGTCTTTATAAGAGTGGGGAGTTTAAGTGTGGACCCATTTACGGATGACTGAAGTTTAATTTAAGTGTAGTCATACCTATATACCTTTAAAGAGTTAAGGAAAGGAATTGTCTGGCCATGGCGTGTGAAATAAAGCGTGAACATCAGAAAAGCACTGTCCTGACCTCCAAAACTGTCTCCGGATTCTGAGAAGTACAAGCAGAAAAAAGAGAAATAGACCTAAAATCTTTGTATATAAGTGCCCTGGGGAACGTAAGGGAACGCAGAAACTCAGATCAGCCAGGGAGGCCAGGCGCTCCTCAAAACAGCTCTTCTCAGGGAGTCATTTTTAGATATCAGGGTTTGATACATTTTGGGAGCAGTTTGAAAATACACATGGCGTGACAGGCAGATTGATATGTTTCTGGATGAGTGTGGTCAGTCTGAGTGGCACTAAGTGACTCTAATTGTAGCCTCTGGTTGGAGGCGAATGCTTTGATGTTAGATACCCATATGGGAGGGAAACACATATAGACGACAGACACTTAGTCCTGTTTCCTTAATGCCAAAAGTTTTCTTAAAGTTTAGTTGATAAATGTATGTGTGTTGCAGGTGGTGTTGTCATGGTTACTCTATTAAACACAATTACCCTGATAAAGCTTTGTCAATTTGCAAGATAATATTCCTTGTTTCTCCTACTGCCCTGTCTTACTTCCAATTACCAACTAAATCGTTTTTTTTTAATGCTTTGCCTTCTCCTGTAAACCCTTTTAAATGCATTTTTGTCATGTAGTGTTTATGTGCAGTGTGGTGCAAAAGACTTGAAATAATTTAGTGCAAAGAAAACCATGTGTGAAAGGTTCATGATGTTTGGACCAATAGTCAATTTAAATCAAATGTTTTCACATATATTTTTTTCACATTAACATATTCTAAAACTAAAGAATATTTATGCCTTCTCTTGTAAAGTTACCATCTTGGAGATTTATTATTGAACTATATGTATATCAGTTTCAGTAAATGGTCATGAAAACCAGTGAAGCCCTTTTAAACTTCAAATTACTTTGTAAACAAAATGACATTTAATCAGCTAAAATAATATGTAATTGATAGTGATATTGTGTGATTGAGAGGAAGAAAGAAAAGCAAAATAGAGAGAGAAAGAGAGAGAGAGTGAGAGAGAGAGAGAGAGAGAGAGAGAGAAAGAGAGAAGATGATTACTGTACTTCAAAGATTCGATCTGTCTAGACACGGACGACTGCACATCGGAGTGAGGTTGGAGTATTTTTTTTACTTGTTGGAAACAAAATGATGACACAAATGAGCAATAATGAGTTAGACAAGTAAAACAGTTTGTATTTGTGCTCTATTCTTCTCATGCTAAGAGAGCTGCACTTTGCAGGCCCCATAAAGAACCGGGTTTTACACTCAGAATCGAACAGACAGGGCCGGGTGGGGGGAAGTGGGTGGGGTGAGGTGAAGGGGCAGACAGGTAAAAAGACAGTTTTGCTGCCAGTGCCAGTCAGAACACGCACAAATAAAATGGAACGAAAAATAAACAAGGTCTGGGTAAGCATTAAAAAATTATTTACAACCAATATAATAGTGAACAAAACATTTACTTTCATATATGTAGCTACAGTAAAAGGCTGCTGAACAACCTTTCAATCCCTTCTATACAAGTTTCATTTCAAAGCAAATTCTTCCCTTTTTTTTTTCTTTTTTTTCATTTTTTATGGGGGGGGGGACTATTTAATTCTGCCAAATCAAAATGGATCATGGTCACGTTCGGAAATCTGAACTCTTCCTTTAGATCAGAAAACAATAAAACCACATAATGGTACTCATCGTCCGCTCTCTAATGAGAGATGCGCATACAAGTTCCAAAATACAAGCTCCAGTACAAGAAGACATCAAGTGTCTACACGTGTATTTCAATCCAGCCATTAAGAGAATCCATTCCAGATGTAACAAAAACAGATACAGATGACAAGAAATATGCTTTTTTTTCCTGAAATTAAAAAAAAGTAAAAACCTTTGCTCGACTCTGTGTGTGTGTGTGGGGGGGGGGGGTCTTCAGTACATGGTGGCCCCTCAGCCTCAACAAGCTCTGTTCGCAGTTCACTTTTAATCAATTTGTCTTTATTTTCTTACACCCAAGGCAAAAAAAAAGCTACTAAAACTCAAGACTTTTACAGTTTACAGTGACAAAAACATTTTAGAGACCCACAATTTAAATTGGACTGCGAAATAAAATAAAATCAAATAAAAGGATAATTTAAAAAAAAGTATTTTTTTCCTTTTTTTTTTTAGTAAAATGCCCAGGCATTCTCCAATATTACAAATACTGGTATACTTTTACAGTAAACAAGAAAAATGTAATATATATATTTATATTTATATATTTATATATATACTAAAACCCCGTCACCAAAGAAAAAACAAAAAAACAAAACAAAACAATAAACAATATACACATAGCCACTGTGGCATTCAGAGAAACTTTATAAGCAACCTTGAAAAAGAAAAGAAAAGAAAAAAAAAATACTTGTTTGTTTAAAACACACATACACAGAAATATCATTTTACCCTTGTACTTGTTTCAATACTGTAAACGTATTTTTAAGACAGAGTGCACTAAAGTCTTTTTTTTTTTTTAGTTTCTGTAGTTTCCTGATTTTCGTCCAGTCTCTTCCTTTATCTATTTGTAGCAAAAGAATCTTCTGGAAAAGAATCTACAATTTTACCAAGGGACGCCGTCTCATCCTGAAGTGAAGAATTATACATACATACGTCTATAATGTGTGTGTGTTTGTGCCATTATATGTACATATGCATACATATATACACACACAGACACATCAGTATTGTGCTGGCTACTTTACCTTTACTCAGCTCAATGAACGAAGTGATCTCTGATTCATATTTGATTTTCTTTTTTTTTCTTCAATTTTAGAAGCAGATCAAAACATATGGACACATTTTTGCCTTTTATTTTCAATTCTTTGCTTCACAAAAATGTTGCATTTGTCTTGAAAGACAATAAATAGGAAGATCAGTATTCAAGGCACACTCATGTCAAATTGAATGGCAGTACAAAAACTGTCCAAATAAATTAATTTCACTTTTATAGTGCCAGCATTGTGAAAGCCAAGCCTAGCAACACTGGCACTTGAATCTCAGATGCTCCCTTCACCCACTAAATCCTTTCAGCGTAATTTCTTGCTCAGAAGCCGTTCTCTCCATTGTTCATGAATGCGTAAAACAAATCATAAAGTGCGGGTCAATTGCAAAGAGCTGAGGCTGTTTTTGCAATATTTGTTTTTTGTTTTTTTTTAATCATCTGTTTGTCTGTTTTGCTTCTTCTTCTTCGTGATATTCCCTCAATTCTATAAATTGTGGTGGCTTGGCCCTCATGTGGTACGTGGGGAGGGTGTAAAATACAAATCACGTGGTGATTTGGGCAAAGGGAGTGCTTGCTGAAGATTTTAAAAAAAAAGGAAAGAAAAAGGAAAAAAAGGAGCTCAAAAATTCAGCTGTGCATTCTCTATGCGTGTTGCTACTTCTTAGAATGCGTTCAACTACACATCACAGGAAGTCCTGAATGAGAAGAAAGAAAGAAAAAGAAAGTCTTACTGTTTTAGCCCAACAGATTAGGACAGACACTCTTAGTGTGCAATAGTCTGCATACCCGCCTATGACTGGTACACATGGGACGTGACCAAGTTAACCAGATAAGCGTCAGTATGTTGTAGGTTAGCACTGTATTAATGCATTTTAAATACATTTCTTAAAATGACTGGAAGTTGGTACATAGAAAATGCATAGGGACTGTTCAAGTCATATGGCAACTACTATAAAAGAATGCGCATATA
>JBBJLR010000001.1:43966373-43984411 GCA_037577145.1 Brachypetersius gabonensis | reverse complement strand
CACACACACACACACACACACACACACACACACACACACACACACACACACACACACACACACACACACACCCAGTGCACCCTAAAGACGTCCCCAAAAAGAACTCATACTATTTCAGCCTCATCTACACCATCATTTTGAACTAAAATGGGCCATGAGAGACAAAATAATAAGCAAGCATAAATTTCAATCACCTTTTACATATACTTCCCTATTAATCCTCCATCTGCCCTGTTGAGACAAATCATGGATGAAGCGGGATCAGCCACACACACACACACACACACACAGGACACAGACACTAGGCCTGCTATCTGTCTATCTATAAATGAACAAAATGATATATAGGCAGATGTAAGAATATATATATATATATATATATATATATATATATTTATGTTTAGAAATCTTTCTAGAAATGATATGTGTATCTTGCATTAAGCAAAAAAGGTCTCTGTCCATAACACCATAAGTCCTCTCTCTCCCTCACTCTCTCTCTCTCTCTCTCTCTCTCTCCCTCTCTAGCTCTACACGTGAAGTCTTTGAGGAGAACAATGAACTCTCAGGAAGAACACACTCCTGAGCCCAGATGAGTATCTGCCAGCACCTGGCCGGCAAAACTCCTGCAAGAAATAAAACACACATCATGCTGATCGCAGTTTCATTCATTTCACTGGGAAGGCCCTCAACTCTGCTTTCAACGATTCCAAAAGTAAAAAAAAATCAGTGACAGTAAGTGATGTGACTTTCTTTCTTTCTCTCTTTCTCTCTCGCTCACTCATTCTCCTTTCTCTCCACCCCCTTTCTCTCTACCCCCATTCAAACCCCCCAAAAAAACTCTTGATGTCTGTTTTGGTGACTACTGTGGTGTGTGTGTGCGTGCGTGTTCGTGTGTAAGTGTGTGTGAGAAAAAGACAGAGGCGAGTTCCTCAGTGTAATCGGAGCGTTCTGATATCCAAAGGCCAAATTAGTTACAGCAGCAAATGTACTTGCTATAATGCCACCACTGATGTAGCTGATGGACCGATAGTGTTACTATAACGTCAAATCTACCAGACCAGCCTGTTCTCATTAACACACACACACATGGATATTTTCATGCACGGGCACGTGGTGGTTCTATACACAGACACAACAGATATGAACTGGTCTCTGTTCCATAAATGTGAGCAGTTATTGTGCTAATAGCATGAGTTTATGCACAAGAAATGTCATGAAAATGTTACATAAATTGTTGTTTGTGAACCACAATAAACTAGCAAAATCCATGCTTGGGTCAAACCAAGAATGCAAAATGTTTAAATCGACAGTTTGAATGTGAAGACTCTGGTCATGGCATGTGGTTTAAAGTCAACAGTAAAAAGAAAGAAAAAAAAACCAAAAATAAAAACAAATAAATCCAGCTCCCTAATGAAACAACACATGCATACGCTTAATGAAAATGATTAGGCTATTAGCGAAAGAATGATGTGTGGGAGAGAAGCATACACAGTCCTAACTCTGCACAACACAAAGCAGATTTGGGTGGCATTACATCACTGTTTCTGTTATGAATTAGCTGGATTAAGCTTGAAGACTATACTTAAATACTGGAATATATTAAGAAAAAAAAATTATTCGCCTTTGAAGTGCTTGTTATTTCGACCTCCCCCAGATTTCAAGTAGGGAAAAACAATGATTTCACGTAAGTAGGTGGCCTGGTAAATGTATACACTCGTATACCTTTTACATTAGGCCACTATGAATAAGGTCCACTATAATCATTATCATCTGGCCATAGCTAAATACGCTGAATCGTAAAACTGCTTTGCATACTGCTTTATGAGGTCCTGTGCTGCACATGAAATAAAAGTGATGTAAAAACTTTTTTTTCCTGCAAAATAGTGAAATCTGTCCTCTTTTCTCCCCTTGACCCTCTGTTCTGCAGCGTACCACACTTTAACTCACCTACGCCTGCAAATGTGTACATTTTAAGGGAGGGATTAATGATCAAGATGCTCTGAAATTGAAAAGCAGCCCTGCTTCTAATGTATGTCCATGGTTGCATAAAATTGCTATTTAATTTTTCATGAAAAAGAAAGAACTTCAAGAGCCTTTACCTTGGAATAAAAGGTCCAGCTCCATTACACTGTGTATTTAGTCCATTTATAGGGTGTAAATCCTAAAGGCAAAGCTACAGGGGACCCTCTCCCACCAGGAGTGTTACACTGGAACAGGTAAAGGGGGGAGAAAACCTCTGCAAAACCTAAAACTGACAGAAGCTTAACAAGGACTCTAACCTAGCAGAGATCAGAGATTAAAGGCTGGAGAGACTCGGACTGGCGGGAGAAGAAAAGTAAAGATGTACCGCGGCCCGTGCGCTGAAATAGTCTGAGGCTCTATTAATATCCATTATTAACGTTATTAAACTCCAGTACACGAGAAACAGCTCCTTACACTCGTGCGATCAAACTCTGGAGCTGCATGGACACAAAAACAGCCAATACGATTAAACGCAAAACGCTCTTAATTGTAAGATTCGAAAAGAACTTTTAAAATTACAAATCAAAAGGAGTGGTCTTCAAAATTAAAGTTGTAAAATAAAAAAAGATTCTACTCCTAAAATGTAAGATTTTAAAGGTGTGAGTAAGTTTTGGTTACGGAATCCCACCATGCAGCCTGCTCTGACAATTCTAATAGGTTAAAAAAAAAAATACTAAAATAATTAAAGAGATGCAAATGATGAAAGCCATGAAAAATTAAAGAATGGCTTTGGAATGCGTTTGCTCTTCACTTTTCTGACACATAAAACTCAACCAGCCTCTCTCTCTCTCTGACTCTCTCTCTCTCTCTCTCTCTCTCTCTCTTTCTCTCTCTTTCTCTCTCTCTCCCTCTCTTTGTGTGTGTAACTTTCTTTACGAAAGCGTCCTCAAAGTGTATGAAACACTAAACGCCTTCGTGATTCGCTATATATAACAGTAACACGTAGATCGAAGCTTAAGCTGGACTAGATCTGAGCTATTGTTATCGTTTTATTATTATTGTTATTATTATTATTTAAATAGTTTAATAAAGTGGTCCCGCGCGCGTCACCAATCCTGCACCTCCAAACCGTGTATATTAAATAAGAGCAGCTCGCAAAAAACAGACTGAAAAAAAAAAAAAAAACCAGCAGTCCTGAAAAGAGAGAGAATGAAGTGAAAGGCATCCGAGCCCGGAGGTACTCACGCGTCCTGCTCTCTCTCTGCGACAGATGCTGAGGGTTTCCCTGCTTGCGACGGGACATTGCCCTGGCATTTACACTGGCATCGCCCGGAGACGGTGCGCAACGGACGGCGAGGTGGCCTCTCCTCCTCCTCCTCCTCCTTCTCCTCTTCCTCCTCTTCCTCCTCTCCTCTCCTCCCTCTTTCTCCTCTGTCTCTCTCTCCTCTCCTGTTCACTCACTTTTTCCTCGTACTTTTCAAAAAAGAAAAAAAGAAAGAAAGAGGAGAAAAAAAGCCCTGGCACGCGCAGCAGCACCTCAAAAGACTGGCAAAGTAAGAGAGAGAGAGTGAGTGCGCTCGCGAGAGAGGGAGAGTCGAGGGTCTTTTTTTGCCCACTGCTCCACTCAGGTCAGTGTGAGTGGCACGAGCGAAGCAACTCTTTGCCCCGCGGACATCAACTCAATCTTAGGAGAAGAAGGAGAAGAAGAGGACAAAAAGACGAAAAAACAACACACACATACACACACACACACACACACACACAAAGAGAAAAATTCAAAAATATCCGCGGCGTATCTTGCCCTCGAGTGCCAGTTGGTGGGTGCCAACCGAGCCTTTGCGGAGGTGCTGGAGAGAGAGGTGCCAGGCTGAGCGATCAGGCTGAGTATGTGTGTGTGCGTGAGTGAGTGAGTGTGTGTGAGTGTGTGTGCCTGTGCGTGAGGGATGAGGCGAGCGGAGGGCGAGTCTTCTTATGGCCCCGAGTTTCGCCTCTGCAGCCTCTCCAAAGCGCGTGGCGCACGAGACTGGCTAAAGCAGACCCGCACGCTCTCTCGCTCTCGCTCTCGCTCTTTCTCTCTCTCTCTCTCTCTCTCTCTCTCTCTCTCTCTCTCTCTCTCTCTCTCTCTCTCTCTCTCTCTCTCTCTGAAGACGGCTCAGTCCCTCGGTCCTGCTCGTTTCGCCCCCCTCCTCCTCCTCCTCTGTGTGTGTGTGTGCATATGTGTGTATGTGTGTGTGTGTGTGTGTGTGTGTGTGTGTGTGTGTGTGTGTGTGTGTGTGTGCGTGTGTGAGAAGGCTGCCTCCGTTCAAGTTCAAGTGCGGACGTGACGTTTGCGTCCAACGGTGGGAACGAGAGAGAGGGAGAGGTGTGTGTGTGTGTGTGTGTGTGTGTGTGTGAGTGTGTGTGTGAGAGAGAGCAAGTGCACTGGGGGCGACTAGTGGCGGCTCCTTGCAGCTGTGGGACGGAGCGGACAGCGAGGCTGCTTCACGCGCCTTTACGCGCTTTTATGCGCTTTTACGCTCGGGAGCTACTTTTCCAAACGGCTTAACTCGGGACCCCCTGCTCACACACGACCCCAAAACATAAACTTCAGAGTTATAGAGGCAGAAAGTGTGATGACTTGAGGTGGTGTAACATTGGTGCAGGTGATGAAAAGAATACAGGGCACTGGCAATGGAACGAACTGTAATAATGACTGAGGGATGGCACGAGAATTGCTGCTAAGTGGGGGGAACTGAAAGTCACTCTATCAATGTGGAATGTGATTTTTGTTCTGATCCAAAGATTTGCAAATTCATTACAATTCAGTAGTGATGTAATGCATGAAATTCTAAAGTGTAGTTTTGCAAATGAAAAAAAAAAGCTGTTTACTAAGTAGGTGTGTGTATGTCTTCTGAAACTGAATCACAATATTAACTTTTTATTAACTTATTAGCGTAACTATGTATAGATAGATAGATAGATAGATAGATAGATAGTTTGAAAAGTTAATTTTATAGTGTGCTTCAGTTTGGATTACAATACAAACAATAACTAAATGACTGATTTATTCATTTCCTACATGATTAAGCCATAAAAAGAAAGGAAATAATGCAGTGGATTATTCTCATTAAAAGAATGTTTAGAGTATTGCAGTAGACTATTTCCCACAGGTTAATGCTTAGAGCAATATCAGCAGATATAATCCATTCTTCACAAACGAACGCAGGTACATTTGTGACTAAGTGGTGTGGGTGGTGTGTGGTGGGCGAACAGTGTCAGTCCGAGCTGGAGGAAGATATAAGAGATTTTAAGTTGTAGAGAGAGGTCAGAAAAAGGCCAGAGAGGTCAGATGAGCCTACCTATGTCTCTCCAAAGGCACGTGGTGTGCGAGTCCTCACACTGTGTACAAGCTCCAGCATCCCATTTTGGGAGTCTAAACTTTCAAACAAGCAGCATCTCCAGCTGCAGGAGAGCAGCATGATGAGCAATAGAGGCATGGTGAGCTATAGCGAACATAAAGAATCTATTCTGGCAACCCTACAGTGTTCTGATGATATTGGACTTTTCTGCACTATCATTGAGGTTCATGTGTGAGGCTGTGAAGTACAGGCATTTTACACACTAGAAAAACTTGACATATTTTATGGGAGGTTCAGAAAAATGAGTGTTATTCCACATTAAGTCCTAAAAATGACATTTCTGTTTGACCTGGTGGCAGCCAAACAACTTTATTCTTCACAAGGAATTTGCTTAGACATGTTCTGGTGCTGTAATGCTGCGCTTCTGTGTAAAAAATGGTGTTTATATACTATGAAAAGCAGTGGTTTCAGCACAGCTGGAAATCATAGCCCACTCCATTGTGTGTATATAGTAGGCTGATTCATGCTGTGCTCTACATTAATACTTCCAGTTCTTTTCTTTCTAAACACATTACCATGTTTCTGTCAGTGCACTGGATGCGTCACGTTATGTCAGGTACACTATCATTGAACAAAAATCAAAAGTGTGCATTTAATCTTGATAACATACCAAACTATGATGCAAATGCACAAATAACTCAGTTGCCAGTGCTTTGCACTTTAAATCACTGAAGTACATTTACCTTGGCGCATTTGAATAAGAGCACTTTGAAGATATGAATTCATTTGAAATACTTCTTATCTTATTTTCTATTACATCCTTTAGCTGAATTCAAACTGTGAAACAATACAACAAAGACTACTAAACCTTTTGAATGCCATTCTGAAATCAATCAATCAATAAATCAGTCAACCAACCAATCAATCAATCAGTAACACAGATATCTGCTGATGTACTTATTCAAGTTTTGAGATCAGAAACGATAAGGACTATGCCGGCTGTGACAGATCTGTACTGATTGGCCTCCCTTTCCTTGGAGTTAGATTAGGCAGGCTGCTGCTTTGTTGGACCCTTCCACGTGTACTTGACTTGTAATGCAACAGTACCCTCTGTTGGCTAGCAGCATGTCAGATGTAAACCACAGGGCCGGCTCCACTAAGACTCACACTTTCAACTGCAGAAATACACCTTGAATCAAATGAATTATGCAGATCTGGATTTTTTAAGGCATACTGCAATTTAGTCATCTAAAATCGTTAGAATATATGCTAAGAAAAATCACCACTATTATTTTTAGACGTAGTATCTGTATAGATGCTGATAATAATGCTGATAGTAATGGTAATAATAACAATAACATAAATAATAATAGTAATAACAATAACAATAATAATAATATTAATAATAATAAAAATAATAATAATAATAATAACAATAACAATAATAATAATAATACTAATAATAATAATAATGATAACCTGCCATTCCATTTATAATATTAACGGCTGCATAAGGTCCCTAACTCTTCATTTATGTAACTCTGGTATATTTGTTTAAAATATATTACCAGTTGGCAGCACTGCAGTTTTGGTTTATTTCACATAAACACAGAATTTTAAAATGTTCTCACACCTTAGCTTTTTGTGAAAAAGTAACAGTAGATGTTCACTCAAGCTCTATAATGAATAAAGAATATTTTTAAATAGAAAATGCGAAAAGCCCAGTTGAAAAAACGAGCATGCTTTCATATTCATTTTAAAATGTTACACAATGTCACAATTTTCACAAAGTCACTTTTTCCTTCTTATACTAAACATGCCTTCACACACACACATACAGGCAGGTGCACACAGGCTCGATGACTGAATGTATCAGAGACACTGAAATTAAACATGATGAACATGTGTAGAGTGTAGTCTATATGATGAAATGAGATTAGTCACTCCGAGAGGATGAAGCTGTATGTCTTCACTGTCCACTCTCCACCACTCTCAGCGGGGGGAGATGGAGGTGTTAATCTAGAGAATCTGAGGGAATGTCACCCTTAATTGCTTTTCAATAAAGAGGGGAGATAAAGTCAAAATGCATTGCCTTGTCATGCAGTAAAAGATGTCAGAGTTGTGAGCATCTCTTTACACTGCAACAGCCTGCTGGCCTCAAATTTTATTCTTGATCTCCTCCCACTTCGTCATTTTAAAGAAGCTCTAATAATAAAACATACATTGTCTTGTTTCATTTATTTGTTTGTTTAATTGACATGAAGGTATTTCAATCTGTAATTAATGCAAATGTTTATTCACTTGCATTGTCCTTCAATAAAGTGGTAATGAGTAAGGAGTCTTTTATTCACATTTTATCATTTTTTTTTATATTTGTCATTATTTCAGAAGAGTACTTCAGAAACAAATGCAAAATACATTGATTATAACTTCATAGGTCTGTATATTAACCTCAATTAGTCCTTCATTTAATATGTGTCTTAAAAATAAGAAAGTAAAGGTGTTAAAAAGTTAATAATAATAATAATAATAATAATAATAATAATAATAATAATAATAATAATAGTTACAAATACCAATAAATAGAAGTATTCAGATCCATTTCCAAATCATGTAGGTTACTCCAACCAAGCTTTTTTATTGTTACAAACAGTACTGTACCCTCTCTATTGCACTTGGGAGCGTTTCTAAATGATTCCTGCTTTGAATTTGGAATTGACTTGGTGCTATAGACTTTGTACATTATGTGGATTTTCCATTTAAAAGGGTTATTCACCTTCATTCATCAAATTTAAATAGTCTTTTGAAGAAAAAAATCCATTGAGATATGCTGTTCTATGGCATCAATCCAAAGAACCCTTTTTTGTGCCTGTTTAAAAATGAAGTGGTTACAGAAGAACAACTGCTGTAGACTCTTGAATCGTGCAGGTGCCAATGAGCTGGCAGGGCTGCTCTTGAGAGATTCAAATGGCTTCCAGAAGTTTCTTATACAAAGCTGTCCAAAGCTGGCCTCCAAGGATGTCTGATGTTTGTCAGCCCTCCAGAAAGTTGTTTAACCCTCCACTCAGTCTCTGAGAGAACATATTTTATACTTGTTACTTTTTTATTCTTATTTTTCAACTACATTTAAAGACTCCTACACACTGCAATAGTTACAAAATAAAGACCTCAGAGACCTTATGGTTGTCACTGGCCTCAAATAATAACACATATATAGCAGTTAGTTTATAGAGTGTAACAGACACTGGTACTTGGACAAGAGGAGATTTCTTTTCACTGAATTTGAAGGCAGGAGAGCAGAAAGATATCACAGAAGTGTTTTAAAGAGTTCAGTTTCTCCATGTATACTGACAACGTGCAAAAAAATCATAAAGCTAACAAGTTGCTAGCTAGCTGTTTTCCTCTTTTTGGCCCCTGGCCAAACTCAAACATTACACTTTGGCTCCCCAAGACAAAAAGTTTGGGCACTTCTGTTCTAGCAGCTTTCAGACTCAGCAGCTTCTTCTCTCTGTTCTTTTCATGATGGAACTTCTGGATGTGGGCATGTGCGTACAGTTAGAGATGCCCTGCAAAGGCCCTGCAGCTTTTCTTCAGGAAGCCCCTCTCACTGATCCCCTCGGGGACGGCAGGAGCTGCTCTTTGAGGCGCATGGCTACAGGAGGGAAATGCGATTGTTTGAGAAGAAAAATGGCAACGGAGTGTGACTAAATCGGCTTGCTTTGGCAGTCGGACATAGGCTTGATTCTGCTCGTCCCGAGAGAGGGAGTGTGAGGCCCCGCAAAATTCTGGCATCAGATTGAAAAGTTGAACGTTGCCAAAGGCGCTGCATTCACAACAATTAGCTACCTTTTCAGTCCCGGCCCCTCGCTTATCCGTCCCCTAGGTGGCTATCTAATCGGCTGCTTTTGTTTATAAGAACAGCTCTCTTTCACTCCAACGCCAGGCCCTCACATCACTCACGACTGGCGGAAGGCTCTTCACTAAATCTGTGGGGGTGGGGGGGGTGGGGGGGTGAGAGAGTTAGTGAGAGAGGAGAGAGTGGAGAGAGGAGAGAGAGAGAGAGAGAGAGAGAGACAACATGACAACAGAGAAAGCAAGCAAAAGAAGAGAAATACAGAGGATAAAGTTAGAGAAACAGAATAGAAGAGAGGGACCAAGTGAGAGAAGACTGAAAAAAGGAGAGGGCATGAAAGAGAAACTACAGAGAAAGCGCATGGAAGAATGAGAAGAAATAGTGAAAATGAAAAAAGAGACGAGAAAGATAGAAAGCTCAAGAGTAAAAAAGAGTGAGATAGTGGCACTGGAAGGGAGAGAAAAAGAGTGCGATTGTAAGAGAGTGTACGAGGAAAAGAGAGAGAGAGAGAGAGAGAGAGAGAGAGTTGTGTGTCCTATCTGTGAGACTAAAGCAGATAAGCTGAAATACATTCAGCCCCTCCATGCAACTTTGTAAGCCTTTAATACTCCAGCACTGTACACAAGTAACAACTTCTTCCCACTTCCTACATGTAAACACAATCAACAGAGTTTGCTTTGTGCAACAACTCTTGGACTTGATGCACCACAGTAACGGACTATAGACCGAAAACTGCCGCAGGAGGAAGAGAGTTGGCATTGGCAACTCTCAGGGATTAAAAGAACCAGACAGAGATGGGGAGATCCGGCAGAATCACTGGAGCTTCAGACTCCTCTGTAATATCATTCTGTTCCTGTGTGATTCTGGCTAAATGTGTAAGGGCTCTATAGGGGTGTGTGTGTGTGTGTGTGTGTGTGTGTGTGTGTGTGTGTGTGTGTGTGTGTGTATATCAGGGACAGTGGGGTTTGTCTCAATCGGATTACGTCGCCAAAGAATATGGGACTCTGTTTCAGTATTCATAATGCACTGCATTATCTCTCCTAAATTAGAACTAAATCAAACTGAACGTCACACAAAAACATGTCATTTATTAAAAAAAACAACAACAACAACACTGGATGAACAACTTGAGTACATCACCATCATAGCATATAATCAGTTACAGCTTCTTAAACTGGGTCTGTATGTGTCCATGTGACACAACTTACATTTTAGTTTCATAGTAGTTACTGAATAATTTAGATCTTTACAAATCTTAAGGGTAATGACTGAATAGGAAGAGTCCATGTAAGGGGTAATACTGGACTGAACTGTAATTAGACATTAGTTATCTATTCATGCTCTCAAATACATTTACTGCATTTAGCAGATGCTTTTATCCAAGGCGACTTCCGTTTCCTAACTTCAGGGGACAATCTTACTGGAACAACTTGGGGTTAAGCGTCTTGCCCAGTGGTGGTGTGCTGAAGATAGGATTCCAATCCCTCACCTCTTGGTCCAGAGGCAAGTGTCCAACTCTCTAGTCTGCCAGCACACACAAATACGCCCGTTCTCAAAGCAGCTATATCACAATACTGTCTGACAAATCTGTAAGCTTTCATTTTGTACATCCCCAACATGCTCCACAAACACTGTTTCCTACCATACTATGACACATTTCCAAGAGAAATGCAGCATCAGGGGAGCTCTCTGAGCTAACTGAGAATAGGAGTGATGGGAGGGAGCGCTGAAACAGTCAAAAACACAGATGTTTTAGAAGGTTTTTTTAGCAGTTTCTTCTACTTAAAGGCAGAATGAATTAAATGATGGTTCTTTTATATCCCATTAAAAAAAATCTTGGTCCTGTCCTGCCAGCATTTGTGTAATCTTGTATAGCCTAAAGATGTTTCTGTTTTTTGTTGCTTTGTTTTATTCATTCAGGTTATGTCACTCTGGTGGCAAGTGTTGTTTTCACCACAGCTTCTGATTCCAGAGTTGGCCAGGTCAGTAAAAACAGCACGAACAAAGTAAGGGAGCTGGACATAGAAGCAAAAAAGCGAAAGAGTAGAGGAATACAGTGATGAATAAGGCCCTGCTGACCTAACACAGAAGCCAGTCCCAGTTCATACTGATAGTGCTGCTCATGAGCTAAACATGAGCCTGCTTTACGTGAGCTGATGGTAAACATATCTGAGTCTGTGTGGGGGGTGGTGGCCTTCCTTTCTGCTGCTTGCAGGGTTGTTCAAGGCTACATACTGTATATCATATCAAAAGGTTTGTCACTTGCTTTCAACAGGGAACTAGCTCCTACTACTGTATGCACATGTTAATTATTACTCAAATTAGCCCCTTCAGATCCTATTGGGGCTTTTCTTCTGGGTGAGCTGTTGTGATGCAATTACAAGCAATGCTCGTACTGCCATTTTAAATGTATCAGTATGCAAGATTGTCGCAAACATGGCAACCCAGCTGCCCTGCCTCTACTGTTAAATTTTACATTCACTCCAAACATGTCTCACATGCAGTTCACTCACTGTCAGAAACAATCTTCGTAAGTGAAAATAACTTTTATTTAGTCAATACATCTTATTTTTTAAACCGTGATATTGCTGAAAGATTACTATACAAATTATTATGTAATAATGTAAATAATAAACATGCTTTAAATCATTTAATTCCCGAAGTAATGTTAATCCAGGGACAAGATTTAAACACAGATGTTCAAAAGTGTCATACAAAAATGTTTAAGACTTGCAAGTGGCAAACTACAAGATGCCTCAGAGGTTTATATATTCTGTTCATTGATGTGAAAATGACACAAATGATACACAATCAAGCAAATTCTGACAGAGAGACGTTTTCCGTGTGTCACATGTTCTCATTGCTTTATCACTCTTGAATTAAGGCATTTTATGGGACATTTCATTGTGTATTGCTGAACTAGACTCACCATGCATCATCCAAACCTGCAAAGGTTCCTGCTTTACATCTTACAACTGTCTCGTATTATGCTATTGCTGAAACAGAAACATAGTTGTGAACCACAAAGAGTCAAAGTTGCATTGTCAAAACAGTTCTTTAAGAAACATTTTAAGCATGAAAAAAATATAAGAGTTTAATTTTATTACACACAAAAATGCAGTGAAACCTCAGTAAAAGTAAATTAAAGTAAACTTTCTTTATTTCGTCTGCATACACTATCCACTATGCATACACTATGTAAAACAGTCCAGCAGCAACACATGCAGTGGCCCCAACATGGCCTCAGCATGTTTTTGCTTGTAGAGTGATTTGCTGTTTAGAGATTAGTGTGTAATAAAAAGATAATGCACATATGTTCCATACACATACACACACAGATATACACACGCACACACAATTTTCAATGTGCGCTCACTGATGTTGAATAATGGTGTCCTCGTTGGAAAGCGGTACTTCTGGCCCTATTCTTTGCCATCCAGCTCCATCAGCACTTTAGAAGATTAAGTTCTACCTTTTCTCTTATCACCGGCAGCGGCGGCGGCTCTGCGCTCCTGACTGTTCGCCGGCCCCTTGTAGGCCTGGCCATGTCCCGCCTCACCCCGCCGTCTCGACAGGGCCTTAATTCGGCCCTTTCCAGCGGCTATCTGCTTGTTTCACATTTCTCTCTCTCGTCCTCTTGCCCATCTCTTCCTGGCCGCTCGATTCATCACAGCGGGATCGGTGGCAAGAGGGCCTCTCCGTCACTGAGCATTATCTACCATCTCAGTGTCATCCCTACCACTCCCATCCAACCCTCACTACCACGGCATGCCAAGGGAGAGAAAGAACAAGGAATAGGCATGGGAGAGTGAGAAACAGAGAGAAAAAGAGAGAGAACAGATGTCTAAATGAAAAAGAATGAAAGAAATAGAACAGACAGAGAGTTAAAAGAGAAAGCCGATGAGAGAAAGAACGAAACAGAACAGAGAAATAGATAAAGGGAGATCAACAATTTGAAAGAGAAAGATGTAAAGCAAAATGAAAGAGGAAATTTAAAGCATAGAAAGTGTGCACAAGAAGAAAAATATAAAAGAAAGAGAAAGAGAAAGAAAAAGAGAAGAGAGAAAGGGATTTAAGGAAAAAATAATCTAATGGGGATAGAGATGGACTAGAGAAATAGAGAAAGAAAGAGAAATTAAAAGAGAGAGATAGAAAGAGTAAAAAGATAAAGATTATGCAAAAAGAGATGGAAAGGAAAAGAAAAAGAGAGAAACAAGAGAGTGAGAAACAAAAGAGAAAACAAGAGAGAGAGAGAGACAGAGACAGAGACAGAGAGAGCGAGATGATGATGATGATCTACTGAGTGCCGTATCCATCGGCTTTTCCATCGGTTGACCTTTCTTGGCCTAATAATGTTGAGCGTAGCTGTGGAGTACGGAGCTTGTCTAAAACATTCATTAGAGGAAATGTACTGCCTTTTATCTGAGTAAGTGTTAATCCGTTATCAATACCATGCTTGCCCTTAATTATGCAGAGGTGACTGATAAATTAGTTTAGGCAGAACTGTGATTATCGTTTCAATCCTTTGTTATCTTGAATTAAAATCAATGGCTCATCAGGAGACAAGTCCGAAAAGGTGAAAACACACAAATGAGTTTGCATAACTCACACTAACCAAAACCATATCTTCTCTCACTTGTATACACACATTTACATATGAGAGTCTTTTTTAATGTGATTAATTTCATGTATTTAGTGCATATAGGTGTTTCAATACACTGAACTTGCTGAAAGTGCAATCACATTTACCTGATTCAAAGATTCATGTCTCTGTGAACAGGTTAAATCAATACTATTACTGACAAAACGAAGTAAACGGAAAGAACAGACAGTGTATGTGGTATATTTTATTCATATAGCTAATGATGTAAACATTTGGATCAAATCAATTCAAAGCAGCACTTCATTACAAAACCCATGGTGAACTCTGGAGGCTCAGAAAAGCTCCACAGCTTTAAAATATCACTGCTGCTGTAATCAGAAAGACCAACATTGTGTGTAATGACCACGTTCCACTCTGATTTTTCTGTCCACGCCGCTTTGGATCACAGGTCACTCACATCCCTTCATTAATTAAACCTTAAACCCATTAACTGCTCACCACTGCCCTCTTCTGGCTGTATTTGTATGTGTGGGTGTGTGTGTGTGTGTGTGTGTGTGTGTGTGTGTGTGTGTGTGTGTGTGTGTGTGTGTGTATGTGTGTGTGTGTGGGTGTGTGTGGGCGTGAGTGTGTGTGTGTGTTAACATAATTGCTGACCACTTCACTTTCTTAGAAACCTCTACCTTGTTGCTTGCTTTCTGGTGTTCAGGTAGTAGCCCATTTGTCATTCTTTTTCAACAGTGGTCACTTTCTGACCACAGACCTGCTTTTGCACTCGTAACCTGTCAGTGACATCGCTGTGTGTAAAAACCCCAGGAGCACCACAACCAGAATCAAAAACCACTAACCAAGTAACAGCTGGTCAACAGCGGGCCTGTGGTCAGAAAGTGACCAGTGAGAAATAGAGTAGGGTGGGTTGATAAATTGTGCAGCAACAGATGAGGTACAGTCTGTTGTACACCTATAGACTGGGCCTATAAGGTAAGGTAATAAAGCTCATAAAGAGGTCAGTGAATGAAAAATAAAGTCTATTGTATATTGGGGACAGCAGAGCACCAGGTAATGTGGAGTTAAATGTTTGTGAAGTTAATAAGTTCATCAAACTTTTTATCATCTTCACAAATTTACAAAAACTTATTCTGTGAATTTTGACAGTGGTCGAACAGACGCTTCTGTATTGTTGTTCCGTCAAAGTACTTATTTTCATCATAACTGATTTTGTGCATAACTCTCAGAAACCACAACTAGATTATTTCATGAATTCACCTGGTGCCCCATATGTGTGCTTTAGCCATTTTAAAGTAGAGATGAATTATGAAGATGCTGTAGATGTTCAGGTGCTTTAACCTGCTTGTGGGTCCTAAAGCTACATGGAGTGGTTGGTTAAAATCGATTTAATCAATATCACTGGTTTCCCTTCTGACAAATTACATGTGCTTTAGCAAGCATGGAAAAAGCATCTACAAGGCTAACAAACCACAGAATCAGTGACTAACATCACAGCACCGCAGGACAAGCAGTTGTTTTACATCAAATCCAGAAACAGACCATAGTATAGGCCACAAAAATACACAGTGAAGGTGAATTTTGTTAACCTTACCTAATGCAACCAGTCTAGAAACATCGTAGGCTTTGACCTAATACCCCACAGCTGGAAACCAGCAAGTCTGATGCTTCATTAAAGTTTCATCATTTCATTATTTCATTAAATCTATTTGAGCACAGTAAGTTATAATTTGAGAAAACTTGATAAGTCTGAACTTGACCTCACTGTGCTTTTAATGTGCTATAGCAGCCCTTTGTCTAATACACAGTGTGATGTATCTGTGAGCTTCTCTGCCAGTTTGCTAAGTGCGTTCAGCACAAGTATCATCAAAAATAAATCCACACTGCTACCCATCACAATCTATACAGGATAAATGATTCATTTTCCATATTAACATACTGCAAACAATATTAACCTTAAATAGTGTCTTCTTAAAATATCCCTCCAGTCTACATCAGTCACTAACTGTCAGTTTAAATATTGCAACTTGATGTAGAGGGAACTATGAGATCTCTATTGTATATGGTATATTTCAACCAAGTTTACTTTTGTACATTTTCTTATACTTTTTCCTTTTGAGTAACAAGCATCCGGTGAGTCAACTGTATCTGAGACAGCTGCCAGTCATCATCAGAGCTACTTGATGTTTTGAATCTGGCCAATGATCAGTCAGAAAATAAATAATAACTGAAAAAGTATAATAACTGGCATGTGTTTTATTGGCCAGGCAGAGGCTCTAAATTTCTCGAGGACTCCTGAGCCCAGGTAAGTCATTCATGCTGCTTTTAGTTCATTTCTGTAAGCAGAAATTAAAGAGATACATATGTTGCTCACGCAATAAAATAATCTTGTTCAAATACCTTTCAATATTATTTTGCAAAACATTGATGTGGTAGATTGAGCCTTGCCCTCCTTTGGTATAAATGATTATGTTCTCTCATAAATACAGGCTAAATATATATTCAGAATCATAAATAGCTGGCTTTGTATGACACAGTAGACTTCTAAGACTGAAAATTCCCACTGTGTGATCCACGGGAACTGTCTGATGTTTGCCGACTTCTGAGCTCCTGCTGCTGAGTGTTTTTTAGTCCTATAGTTTAATTTAATTAACAACAGCAGAGGTAGCACAGTCACATTTAAAAGACTGCCATTTCGCCAATATGAAAGCACAATTAAATATTAATTGGCCACTGAATAATAGATGAACAGTGTCGGTGTACAGTTGACTAGCCTAATTCCTGTTAAAGTACAAGTCTTTAATCAAACTGTAATGAACATTACTATGTCAACAGGCATTGTGCCGTATCAGTGATGAAAAAAGGGAATTACCACAGAAGGCCCTCGCCGTGGAGGGCCTGGACCAGTTGTAATGTAATTATGCTTTACTAATGTACCACGCTTTACGATTCAAATTGTTTTCTTTTAAGTGCTGGGTGAATTGGATCCAGTAAATAGCAGATGTACACAGTTCTACAGCAAAGCCACTAGTCACACTTTTACTGTGGAAATGAGTGGTGTCCAGGGAATGAACTTTCTTTGTGGAAACAGATCATCAATGTTTCATAGTTTACCCTGTAAACCCTAATTCAGTTCTTCACTCTCACAGTCACAGAACATACACACTAGTTTCATACTATGCATCCATTATTCGAACCACTTATCCTTAATCAGAGTTGGAGCCCATTCCAGAAATCATAGGGCGAAAGGCCGAGAAACACTCTGGATGGGTTGCCAGTCTGATACAGGGTAGACAAACACTTTTTAGAACAAGAGCTCTTGCATCCCCAGTGGTCCTAATGTGCATGTCTTTGGACTGTAGGAGAAAACTAGAGCACCCAGCAGAAACACGGGGAGAACACGCAGTCACTGATAGGGAATCGATCCCGGAACCTTCTTGGTACAAGATGACAGCGCTATCCACTGGGCTGCTGTGCCACCTGGCTTCATACTAGTTATTCAATAATAGCTCATTCATACATTAATACTAATTCACAGTGTTACAGTCTGCAATAGGCATCTGTGTGGAGTGTGTGTGGGAGTGTGTGTCCTTCACTTCCCCCCTAGCAGGGCTTTGCCTATAGATTGGCCCTCTTTCTCTCTTTTCCTTGCCATCCCTTCTTTTTGCTCTCTCTCTGTCTCTATCATTTATCTCACTCATGTTCAAGCTCTCATCTGATTTCTCTCTTTCTTTCACTTTTCCTCACGCTCTCCCTCTTGATCTTCTCTCCTCTTGCTTCTTTTGTCATCCCTTTTCTCTCCATCTTCTCTCACTCTCCCTTTTTCTTTTTTCCATCGTTTTCTTTTTCTCTCTCTTATCCCCTCCTTCTCTTTTTCTCTCCCTTTTCCCTTTCTCAGACATTAGCTCTGACAGTGTGGCTAGTGGGCTGGCTGAAGCTCCAGTGTGCCAAAAGTTATCTCGTCTTCCCCTCCGCTCAGCTTCGTGCTGGGCTGCGTCCACCTGAGCGGCCCTCCGCTCCTCCACCGGTCAGCCGCCACACCATGTTGCCCTGTTTCTAGGTCAGGCTGAAGGGAGGAGGGTGTGTGATGGAGATTGGGTCGGACATTGGAGCATCTCCACTTTACTGTGGGCCAACAGCGAAAAGTGCAGTTCACCGGCATGGCGCGAGGAATCAAACTTGATCCAAACTGATCCTGCCCGCTCTCACCCTCTCTCTCTCTCTCTCTCTCTCTCTCTCTCTCTCTCTCTCTCTCTCTCTCTCTCTCTCTCTCTCTCTC
>JBBJLR010000001.1:43945613-43956521 GCA_037577145.1 Brachypetersius gabonensis | reverse complement strand
TATATATAAGAATTTTGACACCTGCTCATCCAGGGTTTATTCTGCTACCCTACTTTGCTACAGTAACAGCCACAACGTTTCTAAAATGGCTTTTCCCTGGAAACTGGAACGTTGGAAGATTGGACTGTATTCCGCCACACAAGAGCAATAGTGAAGACATTAGTTAACCCTAACTAATGATGGTGAAGGAAGTCACAAAGATCACTCCAGCAAATCCCAAAGGCATTGGAAGGCACACCATCACCCAAAAAATCATCTTTCCACTGGTTCATAGCCCATTGCTGGGGGGTGAGGAGCTTCATATCCCTTGAGCCGGCACTTGGAATTGATCATGGTGAACTCAAGCTCATGTGTGGCTGCTGAGGAGCAGTGCTTTTATCTAGAATATACAAACTGTGAGTGTGGAACACCTGTAACAGAAGTAACTAAATGCATATTAGACAGAGTGCCTGGATATTTTGAGACCATATGTGTCATTAAACGGTTAAGGGGAGATGTCAAGCCACACTAGATTGGAAAATAAAAATAGAAAGAAACGAAACGAAACGGAAAAATTGAAAGCGTCCTATCTGCACAGTGTAGCAAATGAAGCTCCGCTTTCAAACAGGACGGCAGCAACTTTAAACACTACTATTTAGTGATAATTAGGCCCAGCAACTGTAAAAAAGCCAGCTGTTGTGCTCATCTTGTGAAAAGCTGTTTTGGAAATTGAGGTTTTTTTTCATGACATCAGTGATGTAAAAGACTCTGATAAGCACGAGGACGAACACACAGCAACAACCACTTCAAAAAGACAACAGTCAATAAGAGCCAAGACGGTTCAAATGCTCTAAATATATGCAACCGTGTGTCTGAGCCTTTTTAAACGGACAGACTAGGGTAGAGAAACCACATATGCCGTGCACATTATAGCACTCATTTAAAGAACATTTAAAGAACCTTCTCAGGCTCAAAGAGTGGACCAAACTTTAGAAGGCTCCAACTGCCAGCAGCTCAAACTAACGTGGCCATCTAGACCGCCTAATGCTCTCACTGCAGAAGCGCGCCAAGCGATGAGACATGCACACCGTATCTGAATTTTTGGCTTTTTTTTCAAATTGGTTTTAAAAGCAGCATGCAGCACACATTCCCCAATCTTTTCTATAGAAAAGGGTGGCCACAGAAAAGCCACTTTAGTAACCACATAATTTTTTTTGACAACAGATGCATCACCCTTCCCTCGAGTAACAAAATCTTATCATAAGCAGTCACTGGAGATGCATTTAAGACAGTGGCTGCACATCACTCTGCACGCGGTTCGTTATACCTGTAATTAGCAACGGCTCTTAATAGAGGGGTCTGCGACTAAAAAAAAGTTTAGTGAAACATGGAAAGTAAGAATGAAGCACCAGTTGCACTCACCAACCATAGTGAAAGTAGAGAATGCATCAAACGTTTCACATTTTCACATTTGTAGCACAAAGTTCTAATTAATAGTTCAGATTTTTTTTAATTGTAATTTGTATGGATGCCATTAAGGTTCAATGACCTGAATTACCTTGCAATTTACTTAGTTTAGTGCTAATTGTTAAGGTTTGCAATGTTAAAGTACATCACTAGTTCCCAGTGAAGTACATAGTGTAGTGTAGAAACAAATTGCACTGTGCCTAAATTGCAAGGACCTTGGTTCTTTTGGACAAACTGAACTGAAGATCCAGGGCACATGCAGAGCTGACAACGGCCACATGCAGGACTGATTCACAGCATAAATGTACCATGAGCTGAAACACTTTTCAAAACTCAGAACAGAGGGAAAGTCCTATTTAACTCAGCTGTCAACTCTTCTAAACCGTCAGTGACGAAACTGGCCTTCAAATCACCTCTGTATTAACCGATAAAGAAATAACACAGTGACCTCTTGACCTCTGAGGCAACCATATGTCCTTATGACAAGGAATTTGAAACATATTGGTAAATACGTGCATGACAATAAGGTTTCCACTCGACTGCACTCCGAGCCATTGTATATTAATAGAGGCAGTGTGTATTATTCATGGGTGAGATTACTTTGGTGCAGTGGTCCCAGGCCAAGGAAGCTCCTCACGCTCCTTCTCTCAGCCCTGACACGACGAATACTAACCACACCGGACAAGTGCAGCGCTGCCCCCGTTTACCACTGCCCACCCCACTGCCCATTATAATAATCTATTCAAGGATTAAAGGGGTTTTATCTTGAAGTCCATGAATAATGAATATGGAATTTCAAAATTTAATTGCCCCGAATTAAATGATTCAAGATAATGTTTCTTTTATAAATTCGTAATGGGGCTAAGGGGGCAAAGAATAGGGAAAAATACATTAGATAAAACTTTTTTTCCTCTTTAAGGGAAGGAGACAAGAGGCTGGCCTTATGTCATCAAAAAAAAAAGAGGCAACTTCTAGTGATAGGATGGGTCATATATTGGAGAAAGAACAGCACCTTACACAATTCAGGTGAAAACCATGGGGGACTTTAATCCTGGACTGTTCGTTGTGGACATTTTTCTGACAAGGCTTTTTCTTGCACAATCCGCTGCCCCTAAAGAAACCCTACCACAGGCAGTGTGCAATCAACCAAAAACATGTCTGTGGCAAGATAACAAAAGTTAAAGGCTTTGAAAAAAGAAAGAAAGAAACAGTGCAGTTAAAGCTATAGGCTCTCAAACACTATACACAAACCATCAAGAACATTGAGGGCAATCAGTCTCCTGAAGCAGAAGCATGAAGCACACCACCACTTTCAAACCTGTTGGACTGAATTACCCAAGAAACCTGAAACCAGATACACCTCGTTCAGTTAGGTTAAAGAGAACATTCAACCAAGAGTTACATTCAGTTTTTAACAAAACTGGGTGGAAAGAAGAAAAAAAAAAATGACCATGAAAGGACCATGATCACTGATCATGTTATATGATAGTCAACCTCAGATAACGGACTATTTCCTCTTTTGAGTAATCCTTTCATTATCTTTTAAAGCTTCACTGAATTTGCATCTTTACTACTATTTCCAAATGCTATACAGCAGTTTTAAGCTGAGGTGCTAGCTTACTCTCTACAATACAAGCACAAGATAAGACGAGAAGCCACTTTTTTTTTCCTTTCTTTTTTTTTGCTTCATGGGTTACTCATCAATATTCAAGGAATAAAAGTTCAAATCTATTATTTGATATTTTTTAATGGAATTTATCATGCTGTTATTTTTTTATTCACATTTTATTTCCAAACGTGTTTCATTGATTTAAACATTTTTCTTTTATTCCTTTTCATTTTTTTCTTTCAGATTCTCATTTGCATTGTTTTGTTATAACTGCGTAAATTGTAAGTACGTCTAGCTGACTTTGAAAGAAGGAAGGTGCTTTAAATGAAGTTGTTTTTAATATCGATGAGAAGAGCAGTAATATAACATTTTCGAAAATGTGACGTTTTGATGCAGTCCCGTAAGTGACTACACACCGAGTGCATATTTCCTTCTCAGGAAACAGACTAAGAATCGCACTGTTTAAGGCTTGAAAATAACCACAGAGTCTAGAGATGCAACCACAACAGATTTTGGCTTAGGATGTAAACACGTTTTAAAAAGATCTCAAAGATGAAGTCGAAAATGTCCCCTGCATGAGAGGGTCCTCATAAGTATCAAATCTACTGAGTGACTATGCATTTCAAACTACATTCATAGCAAGTACTTCTCAGTAACCACAGAGTAACCAATACCTTCCTGCCCTCTTGAGGTTCAATTACAATATGTCAAAAGATCAAAACAGGAAACTGGGGTGGCATTACTTTGAAAAATAAACTGACGGTTCCCAAAATGTAATAAAACAAATAACATCTATTTTTGGGCAAATGTCCTTTTGGAAATGTCAGTACTCCACAGGTAATATTAGCAGAAAGCAACATAGGAGACAGAAGCTCCTGCAAACAGATCAATGAAAAAAAAAAATAAATAAAAAATAAAAAACCCACCATGAACAAAAAATGATTGTCTAGCAACACACTGACACATCAAGCATTTTCCTGGCATAGTCTACAGTAATTATAGTAAACTCTGGCCTTTGTTAGAGCAAAGTGAACCCCTGACCAACTAGGCCAACAGGCAAAGTCCTGAATGAACTGAATGAATCCTGAAAGAAAACACATGCTCACTTCCCTTCTGTAAGGTCTGTTAAACTGGATCCATGACAAAACTACTGAATGATTGCCTGAACATGAGTTACATCACATACGGTTCGTGGTTGTCCACGTTCTTTGTCACAAGCGGCTTCTTCCGTGCAGGATGAGCCAGTTGCTTCAAACAAGAAATGAAACAAAAAACAAGCATGGCACTGTTAAAACCTCAAAACACAAAACAGCAGACCATTCTATTCAGAAAGCTCCATTCCTAACAGTAAAACTAAAGGCTGCAGTACACATAAAAAATAAAACTATCAAAAAACAAAACAAAACACAGCCATAAAGGATAAATAAACTGTGAAATCTGTTGTTTTAGTTTAGATTGCTTTCATTCTTATTTATGTCAGTCACTTAAAACAAAAATAAATAAGAAGCATGAACCACGATTGCACCAAACTCCAGGCGTCACTATTCTCCTTTATCTTTGGACGCATCATCAGTTCGCTGGGCGCTTGGCTCTGGGCGGCGTGAGGAAGCCTCTTCTCTTTCCGATGCAGTCGCCTTCTCTTTCTCTGGCTGGGTACCTTCATGAGTGCCATTGACTTTCTTGCCTTGCCCATTGAGAAGTGGCGCCTCTGTGGGTTCCAGCAAAGTCTCATCCCGGGATGGGTCCAGTTCCGGCTCCACATGCTCATCCTCTTCATCCAGCTTGCGCAGGATGATTGGCAGCTTGGCATCTGCATTTTCCAGCAGTGCAATATCGCTCTCCTCATACAGGGGCAGGGGAGCTCCCTCCTCCAACTGCTTCTGGAAGTGTAGGCGCTTAGCCCGTCCACTGGCCACGGCCCGTTCCAGAATCTCCTTCTCTGCAAGACGTAGTTTGATGGCGACACGGGAGTGCAGTGACAGGTCAGGCTTCTGCAGGATGGAGCGGTCCTCCTTAACCAGATAAAAACAGGCTTTCAAGAGCGAGGCAAATATACTAAAGTTGTTGCCAGTGAAAGAAGGTGAACAGTTACCAGTTAGCATTATCTGCTGGCTACTAGATTCCATTCATTAAGTCTTGTTAGAACATTTAGTTAAACTAATCCTTAAAGCACTAATTCAGCAAAAACAGTAACATTTTTTTACATTTATATAGCCACGTATCCAACATGCAATAATTGCTTCATATTTTTATGCCCTGGAGTTCTTAGACTAATAAAGCTAACAAGTAAAGAAGAATTATATCCCATTAAACAGTTTTGTGGTAACAAAAAAAACTAAGTATTTATATTTCACAATTTACAGATTTCATGGCTTGTCAGGAGTAGAGAACAATTGCTGGCAGACTTCATGAAGGAGTTTGGGGTTGAATTACTACTGCTGTACCTCTGATGTGGTTTTGTATGTCTTGAGAAGCAGAGTGGCTCTTGTCTCGAGAAAGGTCCACAGCTTGATCTCATTCTCCCAGCTGACGGGGAACTCTGTGTTACCCAGGGTGAAGATCTTGTTGATAGCATGGTCACCCACCAGGTAGTCCTTCAGTTCCTCTGCGGTCAGACATACACATATGCCTCACTGGTTAGAAGATGTGTATGGGGTTTTCGTAAGTTTACACAAAAGCTAAACATCTCAGCAAAAAAGTATTATATCAGTATTACATACACTGATCGGCCATAAAAAAAAAAAAAAACAACTGTCATGTTACAAATGTCAAGGGGTGGGATATATTAAGCAACAGTAAACAATGAGTTCTTGAAGTTGATGCTGGAAAAATGGGCAAATGACTTAAGACAAGGAGATTATGGTGGCTAGACAACTGAATCAGAGCATGTTTAACATGACCGGTCTCATTGGGTGGTCCCAGCAGTTGTTAGTACCTAGTGACTTACAATCAGTAGTTACAGGGACAGTCCCTCAGAGCAGCTGAGGGTTAAGTATCTTGTTCAAGGACACAATGGTAGAAAGTAGGGGGTTTGAACCTGCAACTTTGTGGTCATTGGGTTCACAGGCAAGTTTTTTTACCCACTACGTTACTACCAACCCTATGGGTCATAATGAAGGCCAGCCTGCCTATTACCATCATACAAAATAGCTTTTATAGCACAAATTGCTGAAAAAGTTCATAATAACTATAATCAAGTTGTCAGAACACATCACAGCTTGCTGTAGGGCTGCGTAACTGTCAATTGGTCCAAGTCCCCAGGTCGACCCCTGTACACTTCCAAAAGCACCAACAATGGACATCAGCTGGACAGTGAAGCAATGAAAGAAGACTGCCTGGTCTGATGAAGCACCCACAGCAGGATGCGTATGAAATCACTTATATAGGGAAGAGATGGCACAAGGATACACTTTGGGAAGAAGGCAAGCCGATGGAAACTGAGCAATACTCTGCTGAGAAACCCTGGCTTGTGGCCTTCATGTGGACGTTATTGATCTACATACATAAGCATTGCTGCAGACCAAGTACTCCACTTCACAGGTATGGTATTCCTTTCAGCTGTATAATGTGCTCTGACACAGCAGAAATTAGAAGTAATTTGAGGAACATGACACTTCAAGGTAACTTAACGGGTCTGCTGATAACATATTGGTGCCAGATACTACTGCACACCTTCAGATGTCTTGTGAAGCCCAAGCATTGACAAGTGAGGGCTGTTTTTTGGCAGCCGAAGGGGTGCCTACACAATATAAGGCAGATTTCTAGTGTATAGGTACTCACAGATGGTTGCTGTTAAAACAAAACTTTGCAGAAGAAGGAAACACTCTAAACTTTGTCAATGTAAGAAGATTAAAAATTAACCATTAAATGTCGAGACGTAAGTGGTATCTAGGATTTTCAAATTATGTGGAAAAAACTGAAGACCCCTCCTAAAAACAACAGCAGCAACAATATGCATAATAAATATGGGACATGACTCCACATTCTGACAATGCATAAAAACGTCAAAGAGAGTGAGAGACAGAGACAGAAACAGAGGGGGGGATGCAAACCAGTGTGTGATTGTGAGGTAGCAGGTCTAACTAGTGATGAGGCATTATGTAAGGTATGATTACATTCTGGGTAACAAGATAAAAGGGCTGCGTGAATGTGCTTGATATGTGTAGTGCACTGCATCATGTCTCTACCACAGTGGCTGCACGTACTTAAAAATTTACATACAAAATCTGAATAATATATGGTCTCACCCATAAGAGGTCTTTGCCAGAGGGCATGGCCTTGCTTCATGGGATTTATGACACAAACTCTTTCTGCATATGTGTCAATTAATATTTCACTGCCTCTCGACTGCTCCTTCCACACAGCTGTGGGACTATCTTGATCAGTTAAAACACATAAGGGACGTCTGCTTAGCCTCTTTTCCAGCTCTGTAGCTGTGTGTAGGTATCTGCTGCAGAAAAACTGAGACTACGCTCCTTCCTGGCGGCCAGGGAGCCTGCAGGCAGCCACAGGGAGGCTGTGGCCCATGGCTGCTGGGAAGGACTGAGACTAGAGCTTGTGTGATCTGATGTTTTCACCATGGCAATTTCTTCACCACTGATATTAGCTTTCTACTGCTCAAATGGCCATCAGCAACTTTGCAAGCTAATTTCACACGTTCTCGTCTGTGAATGTGTGAAAGAAGCCAACCACAAGCTCCTCATTTCTGTGAATATTAGTGAACGGATTAGTGAACTGCTGTGGAAAAGCAGACTAGCATTTGCTTATTAGTACTTGGTTTTTGACATGGTGTGCATACATTTATCTGGTTAGGTTAACGTTATAGGGCAGCTGCACTGCTCTAGCAGCGTGAACTAGTGTGATAAAGAAGGTGTGAGCTGGTTTGTACAGCACCTAGGACTAGTCTTCTGGTGTTCTATC
Organism: Brachypetersius gabonensis; assembly: GCA_037577145.1. Classification (NCBI taxonomy): domain Eukaryota; kingdom Metazoa; phylum Chordata; class Actinopteri; order Characiformes; family Alestidae; genus Brachypetersius; species Brachypetersius gabonensis. The sequence continues at coordinate 43,948,546 of JBBJLR010000001.1, read as the reverse complement.
ACCATTAAGGTTTAATCAAAGCATTTTTAGTCCTTAACACACAATGAAATTGAATTACTCTATAAACTGAAATGCTAGGTTGAGATTAGTTATCTAAACACACTGTATAAGAGATTTAAGGAATCATGTAATGTTGTAATTAATCTTATAGCCTTAATTTTATTTCATTTGAACAGTTTGGAATTTATCACTGACCCACATCAGTAACGGTCCACTGGTCCAGATGCCATAATCAGTCCTTTAACTCAGAATATTTTTTTAAAAGACCGATTGGTAACTTTTCAAAATAAAAGCTCACTCAAGACTCTCACCTTCCGTCATACAGAAGACCCGCAGAAAGGCCAGGAGCTGGGCAGATATGGGCGGCTCACTGCAGTGCAAGGCAAAGACACTGGACCTGCAAAGTCAAAGAACCAGAAAAAGGTTCAAAGGAAGGCTTTACAGTGAGGGCCTTTTACCCCCATCCCTTCTCCCCACCCTCAAATTAAACCCTAATTAACTCCAGCAGGTTGGTGCAGGCAGGAGCTAATGGAAGCCTCCTCCACATAACAGAGCACACAGCAGCTCCCCTCCAACGACAACTGATTGATCTGAAGTGATGAGAGGCCACTGAACCCAATGCATTTTTAAAAACACACTCAATCATTTATAATTTACTGTTTAATTATTGGAGCATATCCATGGCATTTTCCTGTCTGGTGTTGACACTGGATGAAAAGGAGAGCGATCACTCGCGCTGAATCAAAAAGGTAATTTTGGACGGGTGACGGTTTATGAATTTCAGGCTATTGATCAATGAGACAATACATGGGCGATTGAGTCGACAATATTACTCTACAAATACATTACAGAGGTTTTGCTGCACAGCAATTCAATTACCCCATGCCCTGTGCTTCATACAGCACAGATCCAATACGAGATTAACCCTTCACAATGAACAAAAATAACTGCTGTCAGATCTGCCCAAACATGATCTGAAGTTTCAACTCAAAAAGAAGAAGGCTTGAACAAGATTTGTGAACATTAAATTCGCCACCAGATTACTTGGCATGACAACACCCACTGAGAGCAATGGTCTGCAGGCTTTTTGGGGAAATTAAGAAAATTTAGCACAACACTAAAACTTGAAAAAACATGGCAGCCTGAATAAAAATAATGTATATCTGGGTCATCTCTAAACTTCATACACTCATACATTTCTATAGCTTATTCCCACTTTTATAGGAATTGGAACCATTTAACTTTAAATGTCCCGATTTGCTCTGAAAGATACCGTACGCATTGGACCTGATCCAGGAATTTTTAACTGATCTACATCACCTATATTTAGCCTGATTCAATTACCCCCACTAAGACAATTTAACCACAGAGGTCAAATTATCCACTTACTCAACTTATGCTAAAACATACTACAGCTATTACACACTTGTGTAATAAGAGCAACACCGTGGTCACAGCTGAGAAATGTAATAAAAGGTTAGAAAAATCAGAAATATGAAAGTAACTAACACTGCAAAACTAATCCAAAAAGTGTTGCTTGTTAAAATAAAGATTTTACAAGAGCGTTTGATTGGCAGACTTGCTCATTTTAAAAATACAAGGAAAAACTCATCTTATCTGATACCGCGTATTAAATAAAGCACAGGATAGGCCTAAACATACTCATAATGAAGTATCATATCTGAGCCATGTAGAACACTTACGCAGGGATTCCAGCACGGGCCAACACCTCTGCCTTCATGGCATACAGCCTCTCGCTCTTACTGACACCCAGTTTAATCTTCACCCGGTCGTGTGCGTTGTCCTCAAAAAAGAAGCCATTATGGATGACAAACTCTGCGTTGGATCGTGTACCATAGAATATGTAGATCTAAAATCAAAGATCATAAGTTAAACTGGGTTGAACTGTGAGACAGAACTGATGCTACCTTGCCCCTTTTTAAAATTCAGTTCTTATATTTTTAACCTGCAAATGTTTTATTAACATAAAACAGCTCTTTGCACATCCTTTGGGTTCATTCAGCTCAAAAAATGATCTACATAGCAAGAAAGACATTTTGGTAAAAGTGAAGAGCAGGAGTTAACCAAATAACGATTGTGATCTTTTTCTTTTCCAAACTTTTCTGTTAAAAGCACAAACAGTAACTCTGTTTTTTCCATGAGCTTATGTTCACGGCCAGACTCAAAAACTTTGCAAAAAAAAAAAAATAATAATAATAATTATTATAATAATAATAATAATAATAATAATAATAACAACAACAACAGTAGGTGTAATGGACAACTAAATATCTAGAAAATATTTAACATTTTTACCTGACAATCAAACTGAACCTTTACCTCAGATTTCAAAGTCTTTCCAAACCTGAAAACATCAGATTGTTACACCTTTAGTGCACGTCAGCTGTGTACAAAAACACTTTACCACTGATCTTAAGTATGTAAGGTGGATATGACTTTTACTGTACTAAAAAAATTAAGGCTGGCTAACTGGCTCCACATTTTGGTATTCTCACAATATATTTTCCTTATCTGGTTCTGACAGCCATTTCGAAACATGGCACTACTGTTTTGTGGTTGTTATGCATGTAGTCAGTTCCATAATTTGTCACCAATAAATTTGGCGATACATATTAGGAATCGTGAAAATCATTCTGGAGCTGTGCTTGTGTCCCTTTCCACACCCCACGCACGTCCCCCTTCTCTGTATAACATTTACAGATAGTACAGAGCTGAGTGAGTCGAGAGAGTCAGATAAAGAAAGAGAAGAGAGAGTGTGTTAGAAAGTGAGAGAGAGAGAGAGAGACCCGATTTCAGCCACGGCTAAGAGTTTGGGGCCCCATGCGATATCTGCGGCAGGGATGGTGGTGGCCTAGTGGTAGGATACTTGCCTCCGGACCAAAAGGTCACAGGTTCGAATCCTACCTCCAGCA
>JBBJLR010000001.1:43933480-43945513 GCA_037577145.1 Brachypetersius gabonensis | reverse complement strand
TCCCCTGTAGTTAGAGAATGGAAGTCGCTTTGGATAAAAGCGTCTCATAAATGCCATAAATGTAAATGTAAATGTAAATGTAAATCAGGGATCAAACAGCTTGGCACAGAGAGACTCTCCCGAAGCCCCCCCCCCCCCCACCCCCGTCCCAAATGGCGTCCTCCACAGTCTTTCTTCTACTGGCTGTCTCCCCGAATCTTATCAAATAATTCGCATTCTGCTGTGGGCGGATGGGGGTGGGGTTAGGGTTCTACCTGGTCTGTCAACCCATGCCTCTCGATCCTCTCTCCCTATGGCTGGAGCTGAATGCCTCCGCGCTGATATTACCCACGGACCTCTGTAATGGCCAATGGCTGATAAACGCATCACAGGGAGAAATGATGTAGGAGCACGTAATCGGAAACCGAAAAAGGCAGACTGAGCTGCATTGTACATAATCTTGGAATCACTGCTTTCAATAATATGGAATAAATTACTTGAAGGAACATGAATAAAAAAATACCCTAAAAATCTTTTTACATAAAGGTGTCAAAAAGGTTTGAGTGATGCCATTGAACAAGGGTCATCAATTTCCGTCGCAAACTGAGTGTCCAGTTTTTAATTCCCCTACTCTAACACATCTTACCATAGAAGAACCATTTTAGTTTCCTAGAGAAACTTTCAACTGAGTGTTTTTTTCAACAAATGGTCAAAAGTGGACCAAAAGTTTTTTTTTATTCTTTTTTTTTTCTTAACAATGCATGGTGTTAGTACTCTACAACTATAGGGAGCAGTTTAAATGTGGCTGTATATGATATTATTATAACTGAAAACACCTTAAGTGATCAAAGGCAGATAGCTTGGGAAGAACTTATAATTACAGTACATGACTAATAATGTTGAATGTATTCAAACAGATTTTAGATTTAGCATTTATTCAAGTGCCATCTTGTTATTTAAATCTGCCTTGTGCGAGTTATAATTGAATAAGTTATTCATTAATGATTAAAAACCGGAATGGTCGTGCACCTGTTGATCACTTCATCATTGGTATCATGGGCATGAACTGAACCAAAGTTACATGAGACTGAGCTGAAATGTGCTAATCACAGCAAGGGAAGCGCTCAGAAAGACAATCAGAATGTCATGATGCAGTGCTCACCTGCTCATTCTCTTTATAGTCTTGCAGAGCAACGCATTCGCATCTGTCATCTTCTAGGTTGTACCCAGTCGTAATCTGAAAGAAAACATTGTGTGTAAGAATATGAAAAGAACAGTCCTCTCTCAATACTGTATGCCGTTACGTTTGAATAAATACACCCAGTCAGTGAATGGAAAAAATAAATGTTAATTGTTCAATTAAATAACCTCATGCACAAGAAATACAAGGTAGTTTTTATCATGCCACATATTACCAGAGGGAAAAAGCAAACAGATTAAGACGCTTAAATAATGTTTCAGGATATAACACACCACATAAGTGCATCATGTACAAACAAATACAAACCTCCAAAATCAAATCACTGAAAATGTAAAGAAATTAATAAAAATTTAATAAAGCCTGGATAAATTGTCACAACTTCGTGATAAACAAAACTATTACAGAAACAATGCATTTTTATTAAACCCAAACCAGGGGAATAACAGGAAGCCATTTCATTAAGTATCTTAATGACTCCCATTTTCAGAACATATGACAATTCAAAACGGAAATTCATTGCAGGATACAAATGCGTTTCCTGCACAAATGAAAGAAAGCGATATATTGCTCTGTGGCATGAGGCACTGAATGCAATCAAAGACAAATTATTCAAATAAATGTAAAACTATCCCCTGAGATGCCGGTACAATAGACTGAAAACAACATTATTTGGAGGTTTTCTTAGAAACAGCTTGTTCGCACATCCCACTGACAAAAACACCTGGGAATGGAAGTGAACTGGAAATGAACACTGTTATGTCCTGGTGTGTCGGGACTCACCAGTCCATTGGTGTGGTTGCACATGTCCCACAATGGAATTAGAGCCAGGGTAACCCGGCTGCCATCCTCAGTAGGGATCTGGTTCTGACGGGTCATCACAGACGAAACAGCCCACCTTGGATACAAAGTGCACTTAAATGCATCAACAGTACTACTCTTTTCTAACTGGATTAGTTTTACCTGAGCTATGGTTTATATTGGAGATGACACAATACACTTTCTTTGCCTGATGCTGACTTTTCCTTAAGATGTACCCTACCCATGTGGACATTTCAGGATTTTTAAATAATTATTTATAGGTGTTTTACAGACTGTACTATCACAAAGGCAGAACAATTATAATTTAGATCACAACATTTTAGTTAAACTCTTTAAAAACTCTAAACTCAGAAAAGAAATGCGATAAAAGACATTTTAAAATAGGACGCATTTCTTTTTGTATTTCTTTCCTCTGTCCAAATTCTTTCCAGTCAACTGAGAATTTTCTGTGAGTACAGTATAGGCCTAATGCTAGGTTATCAATATCGAATGGTATCATTTAGTATTTAATTGATAACTTGCAAGCATCACTGATTGATTTGGGGGGACATTTCTAATCGCGAGTTTTCTTTTGCATTGGTGAATTTCGGATTTTTCTCTAAAAGATCCTAAGTTTCAGAAGATCCACTCTTCAAATTGTATGCGAAAGGCCACAGGCCTTTATCACCAAGCAGACCAATACATTCTTCTTTTGGGCTTGGAACTGGAATGTGGAACACAGTGTACCCGAGTGTCCATTCACTGCGTTATCATGTTCAGGATCAGAAAAGACAATGTTAAACAACGTAAGACATCATTTAAATCGCTGTTTTTGCTCTTATTCAAACTGAAAAAAAAAGAAATTGTTTAGCTCTACCAGAAATATATATTTTTACAGTCTGCCATTAATTTTGAGTAATTTTAATCCAGGATGAGTGGGTCTGCAGTTGTTCTACTTTTTATTGTTATTGAGAGTGTCCTGTGGTACAACACTGACATGAAAACGATCCCTCCATTCGAGCCAATTTAATTTCTTGCAATTTACAGACCCTTATATGGCAAAAACTAATCCAGTTCCAAATGTTTTTAGTCATCCCTGAATTAACTTCTTATACTAGAGGCTTAGGTGGGGTGCACACACTTTTTCCTCTTGGTGGCCCAAAATGCTATGTCTGTGGCGTGCTAAGGGTCAAAAAACAAAACAATATGTAAATAAAAAAACAAACGAAAACAAAAACAACCAAGAAAAGCATCTGACTGATTTTTTGTTGAAATGAAAACATTACATGGTATTTTCATACTAAAATAATTATACTAAAATTACTATAATAATAATAATAATTATAATTATAATTATAATAAGGACGCTGCAAATTAAAACCACTATATGCAGTAAAAAAAAATTGTAGTTAGGGCACCTTTCTGGCAGGCCAAATTTAGAAAAAAAAAAAGACACGGCAACACGGCAACATCCCTGCAGCTTAAAGGGTTAAACTACTTGACCGCTGAGTGTAAGACACCTACAAAACCACCAACAATGATCAAATATGATCAATAGTGATCAAAGATGACAAAAGACAATGCTGAGAATTTTAAAGGAGGAACATCAGCAGCATCTCTTTCACTCTTTCAGGTATAACCATGGCTTTAGAAAAGCTATTGCACAGCTACAGTGAGCAGAATATTTCATCTTACCTCTACAAGCAATACTGTTAGAATGAATAAAAATCTGAAAATCTTGAGGCCACTGAAAGCTGAAACATTAACTATGACAAGATGCTATTCATTCCTTTCACACATTGCCCAGCGGGAGCAAAGACTTGCATCATGCTCAACAATCCGAAGATAAAAGGGGACCAATGATAAATAATTCCCTTACAGATAATTTGGTGCTAATGAAAGAACAATGAGAACAAACGCCTCGTTTTAAGAGGCCATTTCATACCCTCACAACTACCTAACTCTTTTTTTTCTTTCCTCCCTCTTCCTCAAAGAGGAGAAGTTCCAATTCAGGACGTGTAGGACATTCTGACCAACCTGTAGTCGTCAAAGGTGAAAGCATCCTTCAGGGGCAGTTTGCTGGCGTTAGGATGAGTCTGGGGATCGAAGGTGACGAGCAGAAAGGACGGAGGCGAGGAGAAAGAAAAGAAAAGAAGGATAAAATGAGGGGGATGGAGAGAGAGAGAGAGAGAGAGAGAGAGGAAAGGGGAAAACACACACACACAAATCAGTCAGTGGAATTTCATTATGTGGCTGCCTAACAGATCCTAACAAGAGCATAGAGAAGGTAGAAGCGTCCAGTGGTGGTACTGAGGGATCATTGTGGCATTAGCCCCCCATACATCACTGTCAACTTAATTTGTTGTGCCCAGCAGCCGTCATAAATCTGCTTCATCAATTTGGGTGACAGAGAGCCACCGGTGCCACAGAAATCTACATTTAAAGGAACAGACCAACTCCCTCCAAGGGCTCATTTGCAGCGGGTGTCATGGAGGGGGTGAAAAAAAACTCCATTCTTGCAAATGGGGGGAGTTGGTAAAAGGAGCAAAGAATGCCGGGGTCTAACTCGGCCAGACTGAAGCACCGTCCTGAACATGCAAAATGAGTCATAAAAATAGATAGAGGTATGAATGTGAAAGAGCCATGCAGCACTTCTCCCCACCCAGGTGCTCCCAAGGCTGTGTGTGTGGCTCTCCTCGTCCTACTAAATGAAGTCCTGTGCTCCACGCTGAGGAGCTACACACCACCTCAGTCTCAGTGGGAGCGAAAAAGCAATTCATCACCTTACGTTTATGCACAAGAAAAAAAAAATCACCATCAGCATTAATCAAATGATCATTATGTCAAAATGACCAAAGGATCAAGTTGTCCTACAGAGGTTAGTTAGAATTTATACAGACTACCTAACATAAGTATTTTAGTTATTCTTCAATACACCACTATTAGTAGTATTATGCAACATAATGTAGTAATATAATACAACATAAAAAGTAGTATTAGCAGTAACAGCTGCAGTATTTGGGGTCGGGAAACAAAAAAAATAAAATAATAAAAGTCTGCTATATTGTACCGAAATTAAGCACCAGATCTGCGATGTTTAATGTGACAATTTAATACAGATGTCAGAATACCGTTTTTTTTCTTTTTTTACCACCCATTATGTAAGTAGGAGATACACACGCATTTCAAACAGTATAATTAGATACACTCAAACAGAGTAGGATAAGCATGAAATGAAACCACTCAGAGGTGGTAGCTAACTTTTACCTTCTATGTCTCTTCCCATTAATCAATTACACTGACACTAATTGAGTCCTGTACTACCTCTTACTGCCACACACCCAGACTCACAGACACTGAGACTGAGAGTGCCGTGCTAAAGGTAAGTGTGTGGTCATGTCTCAGTTTAGCCCGTGGCCCGGTACAGTGGTACTGTAGCAGGCAGGCCCAGCCTTGATGCTGATTCAGGCCTACAGGGGATCAAGAGCTAGAATCTAACCGCAGATCCGCCCTGCTTTCTCCGCTGCCCCTCCTGACCCTGCCTGCAGCCTCTCCAGCGGCTCCTTCAGCCTGCGCTCGCCAGTCAGAGAATAACGCTCTGGTGCAGATGAACGATGACAGGCCAGGACTAAGTGGTAATAACAGAAAGAGATAAGCAACTTCAAAAAGACATGCATGAAGGCTATAGTTAATGAAGAAAATATTTTATGTATTTGACTTTCATTACGGCTTCTAATAACTACACTTTAACTTAACAGTAATTTTGCTTCGTCACTATTTAAAGTGATGCCTTTAAGAAAAAGTGGCAAGCAAATTCACAAGAGGCCATATCGCCATCTACGCTTCCTACAGTGTATTGCAGTTTGTCAGAATTGTTTTGTGCCTTAGGAATAATATAAAGCAAAATGATTTCATTTTTTAAGACAAAAGTCAATGTGATATCATTATAGTGCTTTAAAAATGATTTAAAAAACAAAAAAAGTTTTTAGGTTTACCCTACAAAAAAAAGTTAGTACATTTGGTCTGATTCTGAGGAAAAGAGTAACAGCAGACATGCAACATATTTTGAATTTGTATGTTGGCATCTTTGACGGTCAAACAACTAAATAAACTGTACTTAGAAATGAACAGGATACAGTTAAGAAAATGTTGAAAAGCAAAATGGTATTTAATCTTTATAGATATTAAAAGAGTTTTTTGGTCCAGAACACAAACAGTTGTGCATTTTTAATTTAAAAAGTTCAGGGTTCTCATTTTACAAAACAATTGTGTTTTATCATAAACAGCATCATATTCTCTCTGCATGTGACATATGAACATTATTTAAGCATCAAACATTATGTCTTAACTAATCATCTTTGGTGACTAACGGATGTAGCCCTAACCCACACCCCTGCTTTTCTCCTTCAAGTGGATGTTGAAGGACTGGTCCATCCGCAGACCAGCTTTAAATTGGTGCTCACAATCCTCTGATAGACAACCATTAAAAGATAAGCAGTGTGTAAAGCCAGCAACTGAGAATGCAAGGGCCTGGGTTTGAGTGAAGGGGCTGTGCACAGCTTTATGTCCAAAAAATAAATAAATAATAAATAAATCGCATTAGAAGCTTGACTGAAGTAAGGGCCAAAATCTTCAAAAAGAAGATCTCTCCCTCATCATACTTTACTAGCTGAACCAAACCTAAATAACTCATGGTCTTCTTTCAGGGAGCAAGCTATTAACCATATTGTATTAAATGTAACATGTCCTAAAGGCCTGTATACTGTATATTTCCTCACTGGCATATTAGTTTCAAAGGGTTAAAGAGGAATTAACTGCACTTTCAGTCCGCTGAGATCAGCAACTTTGGCGCACCTGGACACGTTAATAGATTCAATTAAGGCCATAATTAGTTGGACGGAGCCAAAAAGCTCTAGGGAAATGGTGCAGACCTCTTCAGGGGCCATTTCTGCCCGACCTGAAGAAATATCCAAGACTCAGATCCATCCAAAGCCTCAGTCAGGAAGAAAAACAACACGTGAAAAATGCGGGTCCTGAGGTGGTTGTGGGTGGTGCAGTTGATGAGGGTGGAGTTTTTTTTTTTTTTTAGAGAGAAAGAAAGAAAGGGAGAGGGTGTCTTGTGTGGTTAGAGCTCTTGATGCATTAGCATCACCAGAGAGAGGTAATTCATCATGTGCTACAGCAGCCCACACTGGAACCATGTGTGGTGGCCGGGAGAGGAACTGAGGGGGGGAGTCCTGTAAATCAATTAAAAAACAAAAGCCCTCACGTCGAGCACCAGATTTCTTTAACGAGCCAACGGGAAACAGCTAATTGGCCGCTGGTCTGCATAAGGAAGGCTTTGGGTCCTCAGAGGGTTTTTGGGGTCCTTACCCCATCCGAAACACTGTTCCATCTGCATTTTGCGGTTCAATCTGCATTGATTCCTTCCTCAATTTTATAAAACGGGCTGCATCACTAATGGTCCATCTTTTGCTTCAGGTTTTTCAACCCTTAAAAGACAAGAGTTGTTACTGTCCTCTACTTTAAATGTACCGGTAATTACAACTACATGATTATTAGACAGAGAATTGCATTTGTTTTATTTTCATTCTGTATCGACAGATTTGCGTCTACACTTGAACTTCATATTCGATGTGACAAATAGGAAAAATAGAGCAAAGTGACAAAGGAGGTTTTTTTCTGTCTGCAAAACAAGCATAACATTTAAAACTCTAACTCATCTAACTCTAACGCAAACTCTAAATCTTCTACTTGGGATGGTCTAAAAGTTTAGAGTCTGCACTTTCAACAGAATTCCTCTGCTCGTTCTACGGCATGTGAGAAATAATTCAAACCAAGCTTTTTTTTATCACTCGCAATAACTGCAGCTTCTAAGGGTTAAAACATTCCAAAACATTATCCCATTGTTTCTAAAACATCAAGACAAAAACAAAAATGCAGATAACATAGATGTGTGCAATGTGACAAATCCTCATTTCGCTCGCTACACCAAGAAGGGCAAAATATCTTGCGAGATACAGGGTGGGGGTGGGGGGGGTTGAGAGAGAGTACCGCAGGGACCCTATTCATTTCTCATCAACGGCGGCAGGTGCAGCACACCAAGGTTACTTTGCATTCGCTGCATACTGGGGGTCACCTTATGAGGTCCACCTCCCCCACACACATTCTCGCACATACACAGCCCCGGTGAGGACGGCACAGCGATCATTGGTCCCCTGCGGACAGGAAAGGCACTCAGATACGCCTCAGAGGGCAGTCGCCGTTGACAACAGCCTATCCCTCTTCACAGGAGAAAATACATATATATATAAAAAGATTCCCCAATTCCAGCAGACACAGGGCCTAGCCTTTCCAGCCCATGCAGACGGGGGGGTGTGGGGGGTGTTAGACAGAGGTATGCGGGTGGGAAAGGTGGGGGCAGAATAGCGGGGACTGGTGGGGGCTTGTCAGTCTCCTTTCTCAACATGTGCGGAAGGTACAATCAGGTCAATTCAATTCAAAGCCGATGCGACAAGCTAATTTTCCAGCCCGGTCATCTGCGGCCGCCTCAGAAGAGAGGCTGACATTGACAGTAGTCATTACAGTGACACCGGCTACAACCTGAGGAGAGGAAGAGGGGAGGAGAGGAGAGGAGAGAGAGTGTGTGGACAGGACACTCTCCAAAGGGGCCACAGTGACACCCCCGCCTGCCATGTCCAGGGGAAAAGAAAAAAGAAAAAAGAAAAAAGAGAGAAATCTCTAGCCAAGCAAGAAATAGAGTTATAAGTTATATGCACACATCGGTTATGAACTCTTTCATAAAGCACTGGACTAACAAGCATACTGATCCTAGACATGTATGTAGAGACACTCTTCTAAGTCATTAGCATTGGCCACTTTGCTTACTAGCCATTAAGAAAAGAGACTTTGCTGAAAAAGTGCAAAACGTCCGGTTCTCCCACAAGTTAAGACACAGATGAGGTTCTGAAACGCCCAAAGCCGATGCCTCAGACTTACAGTTCATTTCATACATCTCGGACACATCCTCAACCCACTTCTGCCACCCAGTGGACAGAAACAGGTTTGGTGAAACCCTCCAGAAATGCGTCAACCAAAGTGAGCGCACCAACCAAACACACATTCTTCCAAAACTGATGAACTCCTTGATGAAAGGAGCCAAAGGACACAAGATTTCCTCTGTTAATTATTTGTCACAGACATATTACTGTATTCAAATTGGCACAAACTCGGCTGATTAAGACATGGCTGAGGTAGGGAAAACAATAAAGCTCAGCCTAATTACTCAACCCCCACCCCCCCCCCCCCCATCTGAGGACCTGAAAACATTTAATAAAGAAAAATGTCAATAGACTCGGTGACACAATGACAAATACATTAACTATTCCCATGAATATTTGATGGCTTATCTTGACAATAATGTGAAATATTACCTTTTTCCTAATTGACAGTCATCTAATGAAAGAGACAAAAAGCACTGGCAGACATTTTGAGTGAAATTCTTTGGAGCACAGCAGATTATTGCTTCTTTAATAGCTAAGAAGAGGAACGTAAAAGGGGGTGGTATTTATTGGTCTGATCACAGAAACGTTTAAATAAAATCACCGTATCAGCGTGTCACTTAAAAATGTCACATTTGCACATTTGAGAGTTGAATTAAACCTAAAACCTTGAATTAAATCTGTGAGTAATATCGCCCAATTAATAAATTTCATAAAGGGATGACATGCTGCCAAAACTAAAGGTTTACAGTCTATGCAACAATTAATGTATATAAATGTAAATATTTTTTACAGAATGATCCTATTCTGTTCTTAACATTATCCTGTTCCAGCTTACATATAAACCGCAAGGTTCAGTACAAAGGAATCCTATGTAATCCTATGCACAGCTGCATAATTGCAGTATAAAAATTTGACAAATCAGCTACACTAGGATCACACTAGTCAGTCAATGCTGAAATGTGAAAGTCACATAGAAGAACGGATGCTATGTCTCTTGATTTGTCCTTTGGCCATCAAAGTCCACACGCTACAAGATTTGCCCAGAACAAAACACCACACACACACTTTCAGATTGCACTCACAAACCAGAGCTCTGACCAGCAGCCCTGTCTCTCCGGAGAGCTCACGGATCTTCTTGTGAACAAATGAGACTTTAGATCAAAATGAAAAAGGGCAGGTGTCATCAAGACACAAAGTACAGAGGTAGTCGTGTGTATCTGCAAGTCTTCTTTATACATTTTTGATTAGGATATACGATTTTTATCCTTCTATTTAGGTCGCCTCTCCTTTCAGCTCGGTCTGTCATGCAGGGTGTGAACATTGTGTTTTGCAGCATTTTGAATGAGAGAATTCGCATTACAAGATAAATTCAAAGATTAAGGAACACATGAAAACCTGTCAGCCTCAGATCTCTGTCAGGTGTTTGAAACAGGATGCAGTAATAAGTGGGCTGAATTTTTATCCGGTTCAGCAGACAGAGATCTGCTAGACTGTATGAAAAAAATGAAATGAGAACTACTGTAAACTCTATAATAAACTTAAGGATGGTTTAATAAACAAATGTCAAGTTTAATTTTTGGGTTGTGTTTCCATTATTTTGTCTGATCTTTTGGCCTAGTGACTCCACATGCAACTCAGTTCTCCTAATATATTATGTGAGCCCATGGGCTACAAATCAGGCAAAAAATAAACACAGCAGGTAGCAAAGAAAGACTCATTCAATCATTCCAAGTCAGCCTTTGAAATTTCAGCAGCACTAAAGAACCTTGTAAGAAAGGCTAACTAGAATACTCTGCAGCAGAAAGCCAATACAAAATTGCTCACTGAAAAAATCTGACAAGATCCAGGCAGAAGAAGAGACTTTAAACGTTGCCATTGTTAATATCAGTTATAATTATCTTTAATGAAATATTAATGTCAGTCCTTAAAAAGCTCTTGTCAAATGGATCTGACTACAAAAGAATAACACTTTGCCCTGTTAAACTGTGGATTGATTTGGGTTGGAGGGCATTTTATTAAAGGGATGAACAACGCCCCCTGCTGGTCTTACAGTGTCACTGCTCTCAGGCTCAGAGCCATGTCAATGGCAGCTTATCAGAGCCCCTGAAATTGGGTGCAAGAGGGCATTATAAAGCTTCTTTTACCCATCTTCAATGTGCTGCCAACAGCTAGAAACCTTTTAAAACCTGATTTCCACACCTGATCACTGAGCAGAGTAAAGGACAGCTGTATATGGCTACTGAGTGTGAATAAGTTGTGGCAGCAGAGGCTTAAGGAAGCCAATGACTCTTAAAGTCTTGGGTAAAAGTCAATAGTGTCATCTGTTCTGAAGCAGTGAAGTACATCATGATTACTGCTATCAAGACTAGACTAACTGGGACAAAGTAACATAAGTAACATCTTATATTTAACTTAATTATATTTAACTTAAGTGTTTGACAGGACATTATAAAGCAACTTTTTATTTGTTAATAAGTTTTAATAGGCAGGTTTTTTTTACTTTCCTAAGTGGACATATGTTTAGTCTAGATGTTTTATGTACCATATAAATGTACTGTACGGTATAAACGGTATGCAATATTAATTTGGGCCACGGGAAAGATCTTGATTATACCGGCCTACCGCAGAAATATCCACTAATCGCGAAAATGACAAAATCGCATTGCCTGCGCGGAACCACATCTACTTGCAGCACGAAGCATTCGTTTTGGAAAATGGGCGAGAGCAAAGACCGCTTGGAGGAGCAGCTTGTTAAACAGAGTGCTCAACCTTAGTGTTGAACAGCATTACGTCCCAATACTTTTGTTCAGGAACTGTGAATCTAGAGTGGCAAAAAAGTATTGGGACATAAATAGGGCCCATTAAAGCACCAGGGAGAGAGAAATGACACACACAACGTTTTGATAAGCAGCCTTTCACATATCCATGTAAAAAAAAAAAGCTGATCCTAAATTGTTCTAATTTGGTTGTGTAGACTACACTGCTCACAAAAATTAAAGGAACACTTTAAAGAAACACATTAGATACATCAGATCTCAATATGAAGTTGGA
>JBBJLR010000001.1:43898846-43917379 GCA_037577145.1 Brachypetersius gabonensis | reverse complement strand
ACACACACACACACACACACACACACACACACACACACACACACACACACACACACACACACACACACACAGTGGTTGTATGTCTGTGTGTTTGCATAATTACTCCCAGACCTCTCCTCATGGAAGCCCAATGTTGCATTGCAGCTCTCATCAAATACCTTCAATACCTGCTCAACTGATACTTCATTAGATTAATTCAAGTGCTGATGGAGGTTCGCAAATTCATACAAAGGCCAGAGGCACTGAGGAGAAATCTGGAACTGAATCTTTATGCTATTTAATGCTTTCGTGTTTGTTTACTTTTATTCTAATATTAACTTGTGTATCTGCTGGCAGATTAGTTTCTTTAAACGATTTGCAAATGAGCCTAAGACTTTTGCATAGTACTGCATAAGTGTGTTGGTGACATTCAATATTATGTCAATAACATCCTGGGAGTTGACAATCCAAGAAAATCCTGTCCTGTACCTATCTGTCCTACAAAAACCTGATGCATATTGACACACACTCAAAGCGAGCCTTCACATTTTATTAAAATCTAGAAACACACTCATGTTAGTGTATACTTAAGAGCACTAGTGTACATTTATGATTTTTTTTTCCGTAAGGTATTATAGCAGTATATTTCATTTGCTGCTAAGAATGTAATGTAGTGATCAGACACTAAGAGTTAATGGTCACTGAAGTAGACCAAAAATGAAGAGCTGGATCCATACATACATACAGCTCCTCATTAATGTAGCAAACTATTCCTTTAAACAAAACTGCCAACTGCAACTTTATGGACTCCTGAACAGGCTGAAAGTTCCATAAGTAACAGGAGAAGCATATCACCCCAGTGTGTTGTAATCTGTCTGAAACTTTGACTAATCCTTGCAGCCCTAATAAATATTGAGCAAACTCAGGATGGTCTCAGCTAACAGTACAGACGGACTTACATTACACATCTCCCTGACAATAGCTTTCTCTTTCTCACTGAGATCCTCCTCGTAGTCTTCAGGAATCTGTCTGTCCAGGTTCTCATGTACTTCCAACACCTGTGAAATAAAAAGACACCATAAAATTTAGGGGTCATGGGACTCATTTGAACTGTTTCTTCTCATTAGGATGACAGTATAGGACTTCCTGCAGGGTTGAATTTGTTCATGATTTCTCTTTAATTTCATAACTTTCCATCAAACAGAGAATGCTGCAGAATGCATCTCTAAAAGTTGAACATCCAGTTCACAATTCATCTATGCTTTAAACTTTGCACAAGGAAACCAAATTCCCTGACTTGAATGTGCATAGCTGTTAATAACAGGTCAACAGGTCAAAATCATCAGAGAGAAGTTTATGTAGGTTTTGTAGTGTTTTTCATGCTGATTTCAAATCTGTGTTTAGGTTTTCCCAGGCACGTACAGTTTTTATGATGAAGCTAGTTCTATACTGCATGATAGTTGGTGTAATTAGCATATAATAATCATATGTTAAGCGTTTTTGAAGAAGCTTTTTTAAGCTGGGTGACACAGATCATTATATCTATGCCACAGTGTGGCCTGTCTGACTTCACATTGAAAATATTGAAACAGTTACTTGATTGGTGACTGTGGTTTAATAAAATCCGCATCCAAGTCTATTGCAAATCTAATATTACTCATAATTGTAAAAGTTGATGTGACTGAGAAAAAAAAAATCATAGCAGATCTGTATGAAAAACTGCTTTAGAAAAGTGTGTTGTGGTTTCTGATTATTACAAAAAATGTTTTTTGTTGACCTGTGCAATTAATGATAACTATGGTCTTACCAATAGGAAAAGTTGTCAATAAATTGTTTTATGCTAACTTTGGTGCTAATACCAATACAAATCATAAACAGCTTAAAAACTTAATGTGGTTTAATGTAGTCACTTATCCATAACCTACAGCACGAGCTTGAAGATAAACTCAAAAACATGATAAACAAACAAGTAACAAACGGGTCTCTGTTCTTTCAGGACTTATGCAACATGCAGACTTGTCATATGCATTACTGAGCAAGTTCACAGGGCCGGATAATTATGCTATTTGTCTAGGTCGGGGTATAATGCAGACATTGTGCAAACTTCTGGAGAGTTCACTTGGCATGCAGGCTTTAGCAGATTTTGCTCATGGAGTTAAAAAAAATGTATAGTAAAATCTAATTGAGGACAAACAAAATACATATTTACAGTGTAAACAAATGAAGAAATGCACTTCATTTTATGCAAATTATGTGCAGATTCTATTTCAATCACAGAAGCCACTGTCTGTCAATAGGTTCTTGTTTCAGATGACTGGTTGAAACGGCACATCAACTCAAACTAATAACAATATTCTGGCAATATGATGGCAGACAACATTAATATGTTAAGATGAACAGACCGGCGTAACTGGTGGAATTATATTTTGGAACAGGAAAAGACATTCTAGAACACTGTGAATGGATGAAGATATTAAAGAACAATGAGACTGAAGGAGGCCGATCTAAAACACTGTGAATGGGGAGTGTAAGTCACTAATGTTTATGTTTGCTGGGTCTGTGTGTTCTGGCATTTAATGAGACCTTATCAGTGATTTGTTGAAGGGATTTCGAAATGCTGGGGTTATAACAGGTGGCTCTACCTTCATGGCATGAACCACGGCCTCAGGTTTCTGAGCTGATGGCAGGTAGTTTGTAATGGGGGATGGCAAATCTCCAATGGGGAGCCGGGTCGTACCCTGTGGAGGAAAAACACACATTCAATAAAAGTGCTTTGACTCATTGAACCAAACAAACACACCTACACACATTCATCAGTCACAAAGATGTGATATTTCAGTTGCAATTCGGAAGTAGATATATAAGTTGCTGGAACAGGTTGGGCCTGTTTTTCAGAGTTAACCCAGGCTCAATGTGGGTTAAATCATCATTAGGACTCATCTCTGCTAGCGCACCCCTCATGGGTATGGAACGCAGAGTGCATCAACAAAGAGCTCTTTGAATGGGCAAGGCCTCGCGCGGCCCTGTTTAGACACAGCTTTTTGAGTTCCAGTCTAGCGTTAAATCCACAACAATTGAGCCGGCATTCCAGCAGTGGGGCCGGGAGCAGAGCGCTGAGAGACAAGAGCAGCAGCTTACACTCGGCCAGCGCTGCTCATTTACAGCTACCA
Source organism: Brachypetersius gabonensis (assembly GCA_037577145.1). Lineage (NCBI taxonomy): Eukaryota > Metazoa > Chordata > Actinopteri > Characiformes > Alestidae > Brachypetersius > Brachypetersius gabonensis. The sequence continues at coordinate 43,914,230 of JBBJLR010000001.1, read as the reverse complement.
GCAGGCTTTCCCGGGCTGAGCTGATGATGTGACATCCAGTACTGACTAGGGGTGTAACAATACATCAACTGTGACGCATCAAGTTTGAGCAGAGAAAGGCAGAAGTGTCATATCTAAAGGAACTATTCATTCTATAATCTAACGTAGCTGACAATAAAAGTGAGTGATCTCTGATTAACATTATTCAAAGGACATCATGGTGACTACTAGTTTTTGTTTAATCTTGACATCATTAGTATGCATGGCTTATTTATTCATTTAAAATGATTACAATGATTTTGTTTTGTTCTTTTGCAAAAAGTATGGGGCCAAAAATCTTACCATAAGTTACACTGATTGTTGTTCCCTACATGTTCTCAGTTGCTTGGATGCTTTCGAAGTACTTATCATAACCATAATATACTCAGCAAATTAAATTGTAGTAACATCCATAATCACATAACCTGAATCTCTCACCAAATACAAAATTATATTGTGGCCTTACAAATCAAAATCATTTCAAATTGTAAAACCTAAGCAGAATAACGGAGAAAACCTTACTCCAGTAGATCTGACAGGGGTCCACCATTACTCAAAGGCCAAAATGAACAGCACTGAGTCCAGATTCTTGGCACTCTGGACTCTGGGCACTGGGCCAAACTTATAACTCAGTGCAGATGTGTCAAATTCACAGAACATGTCAAACACTGAATTGAGGCAGTACTCAAACATGACATTAACTTCCCACTCAAAATGAGAATTATGTATGTTCTTATTATGTAATAGTTTGTAGCCGTCACACACATTCCAAGAAAGGTATGTTAGTATGTTTCATCATGACGATCCGAGTGAAATCCCTTGGCGCATGTTTCGTTGACATTACACTAATACAATCTGATGGAGAGACGACAAACCAATCAACCCACGTTGCTGTGCCCATATCTGGAGCCATGCCACAGAGAACATCTGTGTGATCGGCTCAGAGGGGGCCCCTAATTACACAGCATTAGTCTTCTGAGCTGCTGGCCAGCAAAAGTCCTCTGAGAGCAAACAGCATCCCCCCGATACTAGGAGCTACCTTCAGCGTAGCAAGCCAGAGGACACCACCCCATCCCACACACCCCTACCCCACTGAAGCGGCAGGATTACCAACATTCTGCCTGGACTGGATCCTAATCATTCATTTGAGCAGCATTTGAAAGCCTCCATTTACTTTGGTTGGCCTCCCAGCCAGGCTTGACTTTAGAGGCGCGAAGCCCCTGATGATGCGCTAAGCGGGGCAAAGCCGCTCGAATGCCGGCAAGCAAGATGCTAGCCCACACAGCTGAGAACACAAGCTTAGAAGCTGACCGTGAGTAAATCTTCACAAAAAAACAAACAGACAGAGCACGACTGGCCATTTCTTAGAGTGCCAGACAAACTCAGAAGAGCTAGACCCCAGGCCACCCTCTGCTTTCCACAGGTTTACAGAGCAATAAAAAAGCCCTTAATGGCTATTACCCTGTGATAAAAAAGACAGAGAGCCTTATACAGTAAATCCATTATGACTGACTAAACTCTAAGGCAATAAATAAAATTAAAGGGTGATGAGGGGGTGTGGCACAGATACCACTGATAAGGGTTCAGATTAGATTAGAGATCCCGCTGTGTCTTATCAGTTCCTTCCCTACCAGTGCACTGGTTGCCTGCGCCTAGACAGTCACTAATATCCTATGACATCACTGGAATTCAAACTCAGCATCATCTGATTACAGAGAAAACCTGTGTCAAAACGTGTCGTGTATGTGAGCTATTCTTGAGCATGAAAATAAAATATGCTACAATATTTTAGGGATGTGACTAAACCAACAGTCATATTTCACAATACAAAGTTTGGCAAAGGACAGTCATATTGTTCAGTAAGGCACTGTAAACTACTTAATTATAAAATCTAACAAGTAAAAAATAATTACACTCATATGCCTCTAAAATTGGTACAAACCAAACTTTTCATATCAGTTCAGACTCCAGTTAGCCTGGACAAATTAACCAATCAACAAGGGATACGAAAAGAGGCCTACAAATACCTTAAATTACAAATCTGTCATCTATTTACTCAATAAAGCCATGGGTATTAAAGTGTCACACCCATTAACAACATCAAATCCAATGTCAGATTAGATTAAGATTGAACGCCACAAAATTAATGCTGTAAATAAAAAAGAATGGAGGTAAATTTGCACAGACAACCAAATTTTCTCCAGCGACGTCATATTTAATTAAGTTTAAGTCAGTCTTTAGACTTAATACATCACAGTGCTGTCGACTTTAATCCACAGGCTGTTAACAGGAGAAGTCCACTGCATTTGATCTGGGTTAAGAAACATTTGTGACTCAACCTGGACTCAATTCTGTTGGGAAAGACTAGTTTTACCAGGAGTGGCACTACTTATTTATTTACTAGATTTTAAGTGAATAGATCTGTCATTTTAATCCGGCATGAACCTGGAGTGTGTGACTCCAGAGTCTTATATTAATAATTGCACAGTGAATTTAATTCAGTGTGAATCTGAAGTGTGTGTTTTCTTTTACTACCATTTAATAATAAATGCAAAGTGATTCTGTAGGGTGTATAGATTTACAGTGAGGCAGCAATTTGAATTAAAAACCGCAGTATGAATTAAAATCAGTATGAATCTGTAGAGTGTGCAGATTTACAGGGTGTAGATCGGACAGTATTAATAGCAGAATGGATCAGGTATGTATGGAAACTGTGTGTTGTTTTTACAGTCTGGCAGTAATAACTGCAGTGATTTGACTGAAGGTGGAACTCCCTTAGTAATAATGGTCTTGTGGGATAACAACCCCTGGTTATAGGCACAGCTGCGTGGCGTGGTGTTATTGTTATTGAGCGCTGTTCATTTACAGGTACCAGCAGACTCTCCCTGGACTGAGCTGTAGATAGAACATCCAGTACTGTCTAGAGGTGTAACAATACATCAACTATAATTAACATAATTCTCATAGCCAGGTGTATAAACATCAATCCATTGTTAAATCTTTTCTTACAGGGGTTTGCAAAGAAACTGCCAATAAAGAACAAAATTTTTAGGGCTGACTACCATGAGCCTGCTATAGAAGAGTTTCACAAACTGAATAATTTTGCTAAATCAAAAGGTAGAAAAATACAACATCATACACCATATTTGTCATAATATATGACCTTTCAATTGGAGTAATCTGTGGCAATTTGGGGAAATGGCAAAAAAAAAGTATCCCTAACCAATCAGGGAGTAAAAGTCTGCCACATATTACACTATTCAACTCTAGTAAGACAGCTGCAATAGTTCTTTAGAGGTAGAAGAAAGGTTTTCAAACTTTCTTGAGTTAGTTCCAGTAGAGGAGGGATTAGCTTGAGGTCAATGTGTACGTGGATATTTTTTTTGATACTCCTGTTCCTCAGGTACACCCTAACAACCGTCTCGCCCCACCAGCGGCCCTGATTACTGTTTCTACAGCACGTCTCTGCATTATTTAGAGTAATCATCATCCCTCTGTGTTTGAAGTGAAAGTTCAAAGCCATGCTAATGAAGCAGTGAACCCAGAGACAGGGTCTCTCTCTCTCTCTCTCTCCTCTCTCTCCTCTCTCTCCTCTCTCTCCTCTCTCTCTGTGTGCTGCCTGCCTCACTCAGAAAAAAACAGGAGTTTAAAATAAGCCTGTCGTCTCTCTGGATGAAACCCGCAGTGCACTCTAATTGATTTCTCCTTCCTGTGGAAGCTGCCCGCCATACAGAAAGTGGGCCGAGCACGCAGTTTTAGCCTGTCACAGCCCATGAGTGCTGTGATTAGTTAAAGTGGGGGCTCTGCCATCCTCGGGGCTGCTCGTGACCTTTTCTGAGGAGAGGAGGCGGAGGAGAAAGATCACCACCTCAGGGAGTGAAATGGCAAAACAGCAAGAGAGAAAGAGAGAGAAAGACAGAGAGAACGTGGGTAGTGATGAAGAGGAGGTGACGAAGAACAGTCTCTAAATACAGAAGTGTTTGTTTGAAGGAAAATTCCAACCGTTTTCAGCATAATCTCTATCAGCTGCATCTACATCTGTCTGCACGGCATCAATTGCCACAGATAAAAACTGACACATTTCCCTGTATTTAGAAAAGAACAGAAAGTCTGCTGATTGAAACACACTTATAACAGAAGCCACTGGGCAGTTGCTGAATTCTGCAAATAATCTCTGTATAATATAAATATGAAACTAATACAAAAATACTTTCAAACACTGGGGCAACAGAGTAAAATAGCAATTACAGTTCATTATAAATTGTATTCATTTTAGAAACCACAACTGGACCAAATCAACAGTCACGAGTCCCTTGCTCAACTGTCCTATAACCATCTAAACTTCTATAGACCATCTGTTGGAAACTGGTGCTCCTACTGCTGCTTAATAGAGTCTCCTGCCCTCCAGACCAGTTTGACCATCATGGGTCACCTGCCCATGCTGTCCACCCTCTAACCTTCTACTCACACTAATTATTACTCACACAGAATTATATGGGAGCTACTGTTACAGATTCTAACGGATCACACTTTTGTCTCTCATTGTTAGTCATCTCTGTAGTGTTTTTCTTTCATTCTCCCTAGTTATCCAGTGTCGACCACAGGAGGACGGATTCCCCTTTTAAGTCTTGGTTTCTCCTAAAAATTTCTCTCTGAAGCTTTAGGGAGATTTTTCTCGCCTCTGTCGCTTTTAGCTTGCAAAGTTGGTCCTGTTTCTGAAAGAAAGAAGTATAAAAGTTTTACAACATTCAAAAATAACTTTTGAAAAATTAATGAGAGAAAAATATATGCTTCACAAAAAATGTTCACTGACAATTCAAAAACTGCCCAAAGATTTCTACTATAAGTGCAATTCATCATGAATGAATTCCGTTCTTTTCTGGCAACCGTAAAAGGCATGAGTATAATTATCTGTGGAAATCGACTGCACACGACAGATGTAGCGGATAGAGGTTCGGTAGAAAAAGACCAGGGTATTTCTTTAATGCTCTTTCTCATTAAGACATCCAGCAGTGAAGCAGCGAATGGAGGCTGTGAGCAGCGAGAACAGATGATGAGGGGTTATGCTGGCTATGCTGGCTCAGCTAAGCATGAGAAGCTAAATAAACACAGTGTAACGCAAAATCTCATGTGAAGCACAGCCATGCAGGCCTGTTTTATTGCTCTGTGTTATTGCTGAAGTCTGAGAGATGTTTACACAGTGGTTCAGGTTATTGTCTTCGGCTTCCAGAGGACAAGCAAGTATGTGTTGGGTTTGGACCGTCAAAGTTGCTGAGTCTGGAGAACTCCTGTTGCAATAAAAGAGCATGACTTCAAAAGCATTCAGTATGAGCCCTTTAGACCAGCGTGCCTCCGAGGTAAAGCGAGGCGAGAAATACAACCCGGTGTGGTGAACGTTAAAGTATTCATCTGAACTTTGAAAAGTACAAACTTTCATGGTCTGAGTTAATTTCAGACACAGTTGCCTTCATGTCATTTCCAGGTTAGCAGGTATCCTTTAAGCACCATAGTGAGACAGAATGTCTCCTGCAGGGCTACAGAACCCCCTGCAAGCATTCAGGAAATCATCTCAAAACCACATGGCTCTCTGTTGTCTGCTCTCCATTTTTCAGAGGCATTTAAATAAACAGCTCTGAAGCATGATGTGAGAAATCTTCTAAAACAAACCAGAAATGTATTAGAAAATAAAGCTTAATCTCTCACTTTTATCTTCTTTTTATATGTTGATTCTACATACCCCACTAATGATTAATATTGATGAATTACTAAAACGACAATGTTTAATGTCATTATTTCATTTTTTTTTTTTTATTGGGAACCGGCACGGGAACCATGCAATGGAAAAGGTGTATTAGAGCCAGTCCCACAATGAGATTTCCCAAGGACCTGCCATTTCTGTGTCTGTAGCTTTAAATGATTATGAGGAGGAGAAAGGTAGGGCGAGGAGTAGAGAGGCGGGACAAGGTGAGTGGGAGGCGGGACAAGGGAGTGGCGAAATTCTCTGGGTGGGCAAAACATGAGAAAGGGAGGTAACCTATCCCCATATGACGACATACGGGGCAGCTGTAAACTAAAAAAAGACGAAAACAGCAAAGCAGAAAAGCTATAAAGATATAGCTCTAACTGGGCAGTGATGAAAACTAGAAACTGCAATCACCCTATGGTTAGATTCACGTGAACTCTGAACTCGCACAATGAAAATCATATCTCTAAAATATTGAAAGCAATAAATACATTTTGATTAAGCTTTATTAACATAGCTATTATAGAAAAAATGCTGATACTACATAAAGCGTCATCAAGCTGAGAATGGTGTCATTTATAGTTATAATGATGATGATTGATAATTATGATTATCATCACCTGTATTATTATTATTATTAGAATGCAACTTAGTTGTTCCGGTTTACTAGAAATGGCAATCTAAGGGTGTCTATTTTATTTGTTTTCGCTTTAGCACAAGCTGAGCACCGTAAAGCTATGCCTACTACTGAAAAAAGGTAAGTCTGTCATCTTTCTTCACAGTAGCCGTGAACTCCTAACTGTTCTTAAATCTGTATATCAGTTCAAATTAAGAAAATAGTTTAAGACTTAACCATAGATGTCAGAGAGGGTGGAGGGTGAATAAACATAGCCTGTAGTGCATACGTACGTTCTGCAGGGTGTCCTGGTACTTAGACAGAGAGGAGAGCTGAGACTCCGAGTGATACAGAGAAAGTCCTTTCCTCAGCATCTTCAGATCTCCAATGTTCCCCTGTAAAACAGTCACACACAACCATTGTATTTACATAAGGCATGTAAACATTATACATGGGCTAAAAGCAACTAAACTAAATACATGCAGAACACACAATACTGAGCTGTAATACAGAGAATCTGATGCTGATCTGATAAAAACTAGGATGTAACATCACTATTAATTCCCTTTAATACTGTGTGGCTAAAGGACCATTGCTTAACGGCAGACTGAACACTGATAGAGAAAACACCACAATTTGACGAACTACTAAAATGTCAATGCATTTTCCTCAAGCATTTTTGCAAATGTCACTAAATCTAATGGGACTTCATCCATATTTAACATTCTAAATATGCTAAATCCGCACTGTCACCAGTATGTAATTTGTGGTGGATATTTTGCAGATCTGGCGTTTCAAATTGTTCTGTTCTATTGATCAGTGGGTCAAAATGACCCTCTTTGCTGATCTAGTAAAAAGAAATACCATTCACTTCATAGTTTGAATTTCGCATGTGTATGTGTAAATATATTTATTTATTTTTGCAAACTGTCTTCTTTTTTTGTAAATGTCAAACTATCTAGAGGGACATCCTCCATACTGCACATGTGTGCAATATTCTCCAGCAGACAACCAGTATATCATTTCTGTTTGTTAATCTGGTGTTTTATAGCATTTTGATGATATTTGGTGATTTGGTAGGGGATCATAACATCCTCAGTTGACACTTGGCTCATCTACTCTTTACACTCAGGACTCAGTCAAGGACGATTCATATCGAAATTAAAGCTTTATCTTCATTGTTCTGCTATTGTTTTGAAAACGAAAGGGCTGAGGAAGGGTCACAGCTTGTCTGGCTCATTACCATCTCATCTGTTTGATTAGAGGAAGATGCCACTCAAGTCAATAAATTGCCCTCCAAGTCTCTCAGGCAGCAGTCATTATGCAGAGTGTCTCCTCCATCAGCAATCTAAATTATTATTGATGAATTCTGGTTGTTATGATTGAGAGCTTGCCAGCGGGACGCATCGTGTCTCCGAGCTCAGCCTGCTTCCAGGCGCGGTTTTATTTCCACTTGGTTAATCCAGCTTTCTGGAACAGGAACAGGACTGGAGCGCTGCTGAGGGACTAACACAGAGCAAACACATCCCCAGTGTTTGGACACACAGCTGCAGCATGCACAGATCTGACCATCAGCACTGGGCTCCAGCACGAACCCAGACTAGCTTCCAAACATAAGAAAAGAAACCACCGCACAAGACTTTCCAAATATTGCAAATGTTTGCTTTTGTATTTTTCTGATGGTTTGGGCAAACAAATTCGATTTCATACAAAAATGATTATACATACTGGTGTATTGTGCTGCCATCCAATGTAATAATTCAAGACTTGCTATACCAGAAAAAATACTGTGTCAAATACTTTTTTACTGGTTTTTTTACACCCTTCTGTTCAGTACATTATGCACTATTTTTTGGGTTTTGGTGGTGAACTCATTCAGTGATGTTAATAAATAAGAGTAAGAAAATAACACAGATATGCAGAGAAATAGTATGTTTTTTTTTCTTGGCACACTGTTGCTCTGATAAAGATCATAAGCACACCCTCAAACATTCCACAAAAGGCTGTCAAAGACAAGTCATAGGTCATAGAAGAACCGCTTTTGGTTCCTTAAAAACCTGTTGGAAAGAACGATTGCAAAGTGTGAAGAACCTTTAAAAGGCTTAAAGAATTTTCACCTAAAGTAACTGTGAAATTCAGGGGTGTTACCATTAGGTCAATGTTCTTTCAGCTTTAAAAAGTTTCTTCCCTCTAATTTATTCTAATAAAGGGTTCTTTATGAACCATCCATTGAGAAAGGGTTCTGGGAGAACCAAAAGTGTAGGAAATCTCGACTAATGAATAGTAAATCCATAAAGTGTATCTTGTTCACTAATACATACCTACCTACCTACATACATACACACACAAATAAATGTTTAAAATATTTTATTCATGTTTCTTCTTCCTCTGAGCAATGCTGTTGCTTTGTAAGTTTTATATATTTATGTATATTTCTATGTTTCTCATGGATAGAAAACTTTTGATGAACAATAAAGTGAATTCTGTCCTTTGTCTCGTATAATATAAGAAGCCTGATCTGCCCATCAGGCTGAAAAGGGTGGTGTTATAGGTCAAAAGTTGAAGGAATGTTGAGTTATGGAGCTGATGAACGGTCTCTCGTCACACTTCATAAATACTGTCTGAAACTCTGTGATGTAGCTCAGCTGCACCTGGCAAAAGAACTCAAGACGCAACTAATCTGTTTGGGTGTGGAGCATCTCCAGAAAATCTGCCCAGGCTGCCCCACGCTAGTGTGTGTCATGAGACTGTGTGGTGCCTGATCCAGAGACAGTTTTTCACTTGATATTATCTATCTAATAGAGTACTTTCTCTGAGGTCTGGGAGCTGATCTGTATCCTATTCACTTTTTCTTTTATGGAATCGCTTACAGGAATAATAGCATGTGTGTATGATTATCCTGTGTCTGGCTTTTCTTCTCCCCAAAGCTGCTCTCTGTGTGCTGAATGCTGCTGTGTGCCAACAGCTCATAGCTTTTCACTCGAAAGGATTACTGGAGCTTATGGGAGGTTGTGTCCTTTTTCTAAAAAAAAAACACTGTTTATGTGGGTATGTGCGTGTTTAGTGTTTGTTTTTGTCTATTTTGAGGGCAAAAATAGAAAATCACAGAAGGATCGGGATCAGTATTAGAAGACAAAACCACAAAATGTGTGTGTGTGTGTGTGTGTGTGTGTGTGTGTGTGTGTGTGTGTGTGTGTGTGTGTGTGTGTTTGTGTGTGGTATGTGGTATGTGTGTGTGTTGTGTTTGTCGTGGAACAGTCCCTGTATTGTAAACCGCTCAGCTCCACCTGAGCTTTGTGATTTTGTTCTTAACTTCCTATTATTATTATTGGCTGCTCCTCATTCAGTCACAGTCACACTGCAGCGTCCATCTCCAGGAAAACGCCTGAACATTTCCTGGAACTGATGGAAGTTCTGCTGAGCATACGTGACTTACCCACCCCAGCTCTCAGCTGGTGTTCTTGTCTTTGTATTAAAATTAGTGCTGAATGCTTTAAAAGTTTTTGTTCTTGTGAATGAAAAAAGATGTTTGTCACATTAAAAACACGTTTAAAACTGCGGTGGGCTGGCACCCCGCCCAGGGTGAGTCCCTGCCTTGGCCCGGGACATTTCTGTTCTACTCAGAACATTTTACCAAGCATGAAAAACACTTTACATTTGACTTTGTGACTTTGCCCTAAGCCTTAGTTACTATGAATGTTTCTGAAGAAATGTTTTCATCAAATAAAACATATGTGAAGGATAAAGGCAAAAGAGATGAATCAAGTTTGATTTACATTATAATCCAGCTCAGGTGCGATTTGGACCAAACAAAAGAGTTCCATTTTAGGTGGAAAGTTGTTGAAGGTCATAAGTTTGGAAAGAGTAAAAGAAGGACTGTGAAAACCTTGGTCTTCCATCAGTCCACGATAAGGCAGATTGAGTCACACAACATGATAATAATCCAAACACTGAAGTAAATCAACAACAAAGCGACTCAAATGGAAGAAATTACATATTTAAGAATGGCCAAGTCAGTCCTGACCTCAATCCTTTTGAAATGCTGTGGCCTGATCTGAAGCAGCCCATTCAAGAAAGTCTTCTCAAACGTATACAGAAACTGAAAAGAAAATAGGTCGCAGAAAGCATCTCGTAGAGGCTGCTGCCAAACTATGAGGTTACACTCATTACTCAATGTAAGGGTTCACATACTTTTGAACGCAACACAACCGGGTATACTGGCTCTTACCTGGGATAACACCTGCTTGTTGTCGTCCTCTAAAATCCGGACCTTTGTGTCCAGCTGACGAATGAAGTTTGACGAGTCTGTGGAAAAGTCAGATACGAAATGATTATTCAATTGCACAATAGAACAGAAAGTGCCTTTTATACATATTGGAGCTGTAGAAGTGATGAGTAACAGCCTGTACAACAAAACCTGATTATTGCACTGTGAGCTTCTAAATCACTGCCTAAAGCCTCCACAATGGGAACATATTTAGAAGATTAGCATCTATTTGCCAGCATAATCCTGCTTGTTAATAAGCAGTTTAATTGTACAAGTGTCTTTCACACTTATTTGGTCCCCTGTGTATCTCAGTAATCCTAAAATTGCACTACTTCTATTTAGACACTGAGAATATCGCAGGCCAAAATGCACCTGCACAGTTTCAAATGAAAGACCAAGCAAGAGAATTCCGGGGCAGAAATACGCAGCTAAATCCAAAAACCAGACAATGACGGAAAAGCTTGTGCTTTAAACACATTAGAAGAAAGAAAAGACCTATTCAGTCGACTGAAAGTTATGCTATCTATAGAACTGAGGATTTTCTCAATCTATTGTGTCTTTGACTACCTCTAACGTAATAACTGGACAAACAAGATCTGTAAAGGTCAAAGCAGTGTATATTTTTTGCAGCTAAATTATTTTTTTTTACACAGGATAGAACCTCAGATCCTCATTTAATGCTTTTTATCATGAATTACTAGTCTGTAATGTAACTATATTATCATTACACATTATCTGTTTGTAGTGGTCTCCTAATAGTATTTGCCATAAATAGTTTTAAAGGGTCCATAACATGAAAAACTAGCACTACTCAAATTCTGAATCGTACAGTTTACTCCAAAGGCCATAAGGTACACACATAGAAACTGAGTCGCCTGTTTTAGATTCATACAACATATATGCTTAACACTATTAAGCCTGCAATATTTTATCCCTACCCATAAACACTATACTTAAAGGATCAATCACATATGCAAAACTTAAAACACACTTAAAGTGACAAAAACATAAAACTAACTAAAACTATAAGTCTAACTATAAACCATGGAAAACAACATTCAACAAAACACAGAACATATGGGTCTTTGTTTTCAACTTTTAAATAAAATGATGTAACCCAAAATATAGCTAACATGTCTCATATAAACTTTAATATTAGCTAGGAAACCAAGTTAGTAATAGTACTATCTACGAAGGGTAGTATAACTAATTACTCTTTGCTTCTATCTAATACAAAACTTCAGCCTCAAGAAAACATAAAATGACTTATGTTTTTTGATAAGTGTATATTTGAAGAATATCAGTTTTCTGTAATTTGAAGAATATACAGTACTGTGTGCAAATAATATGTGCAAATATTTATCAATACAGTAAAATCAAGATTTCTTTGTTAGAAGAATATAGGTTTACAGTATAGGTTTCAGCCACCACTTGGAATTGGTCGGCACCACCTCATTTAAATTAATTAAAGACTCATTGGCTGAAGCAGGTGTCGGGTGGTATCTGGTATTGATGTTATGATTTTCAAATAGTTCCTAAATGATTAAAAATCAAACAGTTCATGACAGAGGGAGGGGCAACGATGTAGAGCATGAATGGGTTTTGTTTATAATGCCCATCCCCATTAAAAGTAAACACTGGGATTCTTCAAGGAGAGCATTTGGAAATGGTAAAACTAACACACACATACATAGTTGACAGAGTTTTTTTATATATATACATTGTCTACAACTTCAGGATAGCACTGAATGTCCTTTGTTAAACAAAACAAATGTATGCTAAGCATGTCAGGGGCACCAAAATGCCTGCATGAACAAAGCTGTGGAACACCAGGGTATAAGGCTAAAGGGCCTTATGTTAAGGGAACTGTACGTGGGAGTATAAAGTGTGAAGGAGATGGGTGTGGATGTGACTAGCCATGTTTTTGGAGCTACATTCTCTGCATAGGTGTCCTGACCTCACTATCTGGAAGTAATGGAGATTCCACAAGGCAAGTAAAGGCTACAGAGAGTGTTCACCACATTCCATGGTCCCTGCCCTTAAACCCCACTGTCTACTGCACAAAGATCACCCTTCAAAGAGAATGGACTGTTTCTGATCATCAGTAAATGAACATAAATATATATATCCCATAAATATCTATCCATAATAACAATAAAGAAGAAATGTAGAAAGATTACAGAAACCTGAATATTCCAAGAGTGTTTGTGTGTGTTCGTGTTGATGTGATGCTGTTTGAGGGGGACTGCAGAAAGACTCGTTCTCAAGCTCAGTCATTCTGCTGTAACACACACGCACACATTTCTCATTCTCTTTCTCACTCCCTCTTTTCCTCCCTCAATCCAACTCTCCCTTCCTTTCTATCTCTCACTCTTTTCTCACTCTTTCATTCAAACTTTATCCCCATCTCTTTTTCTCTCCCTTCTCGCTCTTTCACATTCCACCTCTCACATTTCTTTCACACTTCATCTCTTCTCTCTCTGTCTGTCACTTTCCATTCCCCTCGCCCTCTCTCTCGCTTACTCATCTGTCTCTGTTCCTTTATCTTCCTCTTTCCCTTTCACTCTCACCTACTCTCTTTCTGCTTCACTACACCTTTCTCTTTCCCGGCTCATCTCTCACCATCTCACTTCTCTTTTCTACATTTCACCTTTCTCTCTCTTTCTTTCTCTCCTTATCTCTCTCTCTCTCAATGCCTAATTACTTTGATTAGCTCGTTGCCCCGCTATCCTTTCTGCTGTTAAAGTGCAGAGTCCTGCAGAGTTACACACCTGTTTCTGTAGTCAAATTCTTACACAGCGGAACAAACCCATTAGAGTCGAGAGCACCCTCCAGAGAGCTTGGCTTTGGAATGGAAAGGGCCATTTTCTTTAAAACGAGACATAGGAATCAGCGCTGTTGACCTTTTGACACCGTGACCAATAAACCATGGTTGGTCATATGGCCTTTATACTCCACATTAAACCCCAGCAAGGCTGCTGACGCCATTTTGTATCATCTCATCACAGGTTTGAATTGATCATCAATATCCTTACCTACCACCAGGTGTCAGTACTACCTTGTATATGTGTCTAAGATGCTTAAGACCATAAACACAGATCATAACTCAAAATTATGCATTTTTTTTATTTCCTAAAGTAAAAAAGCAACACATGAATGACAGTGGCACACTTGATAATCACTGTTAAATAACTAGTCCACGCACACAGCTGGGCTGTTCAGTAGTAAAACTGCGGCAGGGTGGAAGGGGAGGCAGAGGCTTCTCTTGGGTAAGCCTCTTTGCCTTCCTTGTGACCCTCTAATCTAACTACAGTACATCTGATCATCTGACCCACAGCCAGCACACAAGCCGATTAGAGAGGGCCAAGCAACCAGGCCACAAATCAAAGCCGAGAGAGAGAGAGAGAGAGAGAGAGAGAGAGAGAGAGAGAGAGAGAGAGAGAAAGAGAGGGAGAGAGAGAGAGAGAGAGTACCTACACTTTAAACACTTGTTTCACCATCATATGTATATGTGTACGCAGAAAAAATAAATAAATACAACAAGGGTTTCCCAGACAGGGATTAAGATGAGTCCTGGACTGCACAGCATTCTAAATGGAGATGCCCCACTGAAAGGATTTTCTTTCTTCAGTATCATCACTGCTAGTATTACGAATTCTTTGCCAATAAAGCCACTTTAGATAGAAGGAGGTAGAAAGAATGGGTAAACGAGAGAGGGCACGCAAGTGAGAGAGGAGTGAACGCCCCCTCCTCCTGCATTTATCACTGGAGTGGTCTTCCATCTCTGCAGAGCTGCAATGCAGTAGAAGCAGCAAGCAGCTTTTCTTACCCCTATTTGGGGTTGTATTGAGTAACCTACACTGACGAACATACTCAAATAGCTATACACAATATACTATGGTAAATGGAGGTACATCAAATGTCCAAATGTTTGTAGGTTCCTCTGAAGTAAAGGGTATTAATACAGTGTTCGTGCCCCTTTTTTTAAGTAAAAGTGACCATTCTGTCACACGTGAGCACACCACAAAATTCTCCATCTGCATTTAACCCATTCACCAACTGAAGCAGCCAGGAATACATCAGGAACCAGGGAGCAGTGTGTGGGGATGTTACTTTGCTCAAGAGTACCTCACAGGTGCCACTAGCAGTCTTGGGAATCGAATCCATAACTTCGTGATCGCAGGGAAACACCCTGACCACTAGTCTACCAGCTGTAATTATGGCCGTAATCACCTCTTTTCTTCTGAGAAGGTTTGCACTACATTGAACCTTGCTGCGAGTATCTGACAACATTCAGCTACAAGATCATAAGCAAGAGAACACCGTTTCAGTGCTCCACAGCTCAGTGCTGGGGGGCTTTATACCACTGGGGGGCTTTATAACACTTGACGCTGGGCATGGTGACTTCATGCTCACGTGCAGCAGCTTCAGCATCCCATTCTGCTGGTTACGCTTTTCTATGGTGATTATAAAAGCTGCATAATTAAATGCCTGTCAAATGAGTGCACCTTAATGTAAGTGAATTCACAAATTAGATGGATTGTGCATCCCCATTCATAACATTAGCTGTAAAGTGTGTTCTATTATTAGCAATAGGAAACTGAGAGGATTACAAGAGGAGCTACTTCCTTTAAGCCTTAAGTAAATGTACATATAGACAAACACAACAAATACACACACACACACACACACACACACACACACACACACACACACACACACACACACACACACACACAC
>JBBJLR010000001.1:43817690-43886903 GCA_037577145.1 Brachypetersius gabonensis | reverse complement strand
AGTAAATGAAATGGAATATGAGAGAAAGAGAGGAGTACTGTGTCCTTATGTGTGTGCAGTCATGAAGAGATGCTGCTGTCATCATTCATCTCTGTTAACACTAGGGAAAGAGAGAGAGAGAGAGACAGGGAGACAGAGAGAGAAAGAGAGAGAGAGAGAGAGAGAGAGAGAGAGAGAGGGTACAGTGTAGAGAGGGTGAGTCAGCCATGCCCACCACCTACAAACACAAACACACCATCAATGTCTCCCCTTAGCAACCCCACCGTCAACAGCCCCTTGACACTCAGAGGACTCCTACTGATTTAGAATACAGATTTACTGATTTTTTTCTCCTATCTTTGTGCTCTCATTCAATCTTTCATGTGTTACTTTCACTCATACATCATTTCTTTATCAGTTCTATATTTCAGTCATTTGATCTTGCTCTTTTAAACTGTATTTAACAGACAAAATTGAACATGAACATGTTTAGAATCCTATTAGCCTGGCTGTATTATTATATTTACTTGTAGAGCTATTTCTGTGCAGGCTTGTTTGTTTTTGTATATTGTTTTGTGGTATTAGTTGTGTGTGTTGTTACTAATGCATTGACCTGATGAGACTATTTTCTCCATATGTACATACTTATCTTTTCCATATTTTGCTTTTTCAATTGTTTTATTTTATTTCTCTGAAGTGACTCCAAATATGGCACCGTCACAGAATATAATTTTGCGACTAAAAGTCAAAAACTGTGAGTGTTGCTATTGAAAATGGAGGCATTTTAGCGCATCAACAGCTCATCCATGCAAATTCACAGAAGGCTAAGTGCTAGACCACGTACAGGATTAAAACTCATGAAAAGTTCATAAAGACATACAGTAGTTTGACACAACTGAACACCTTTGGTATGATTTGGAATGTTAGCCAGATCTTCTTGTCCATCATCAGTGCCAGACATTGGAATTTTTCTTTTCACTAAATGGTACATCAAACAAATTCCCACAGAAACAAAGCAAATTCTTGTGGAAAGTCTATGTATGTGAATGCAATGTCATTACAGTCAGGCATTCCAATAGTTTTGTCCATACATGTATAAAGAATACAAGATTGTTATATGATTCTCCGTATAATTAGACTATATGGGCAGTATTTATTAAACATACAATTCAGTAGTGAATTGTATGTTTTGAAACATAATGTTTACTTAACACCTACCAACACCTGCTTTTGTACCATTTGGACCCTTTTATGTTTGTTATCCAGTAACTACTATAAAGTACTCAGTAATCACAAGAAAACGAATGCAGGTATGAGAGTGGACTGTAGCATGAGCCCATGTACTGGTAAAACTGCTTTTACGTGGAAATGGGTGGATACAAACATTAGAGCATGTTACATTTTTGCAGCTTCATCCCAAATTACACAAGGCCAATTCTGCAAGGATTACAAACGAATGATGTTTTTCAGTTTTTTTTTTGTTTTGCTTTTCTTTTATCCAGCACAGCTGGAGCTGGAAGGAGGTTTCCCAGACACAGCTCCATGTTTGATCTGAACTTTGGTCACGCTGAGATGTTTTCCGAGGGTGTACGCTATTTGGGTTTTTAACGCAAAGTATTTCTCCACAGACTGAGATGTGTGCACACAGTGTGTGTACTAGAACGCAGGTGAGGAATTTTGGTCTGCTGTTGCTCTTTTCTGGTTGGAAGGACATGAGACAGACATGACTTTTGTATAATTTTGTAAAATGGTGATTTTTTTTAGCCTTTCTTTAAATATCCACAGGACAGTGACGGAGAATGAAAGCACAATCTTGACTTTAGAATAAAAAAATCATACGGATCCTGAAAACGTGTGTACTGTTACACTCCTAACAGAGAGTGAGCTGTCAACAGCTTGTCTAATGATCTTTCCTCACACCTCTGACTGGAGACATGCTCTGGCTTTCCTCTTTCTGGTGAGAGCCCATTACAGCCTGTGGCACTTTAAGATAAAGTCTTTAGATAGCAGCGCCAGATAAAGGCATTGATAATGGTACCTGGTTTGTGTTGTCCAAGGTTTTTTCAGCAGTGAATGGGTCTGAAAGTAAGGTCATATTAAGCTGTTGTATTGTGGGAGAATGTGTTTCACCACAGGTTCAATATAACAAACAAGTAACACCAGGCATTTCACAGCTTTATAAAAAAAAAGGCAAACAGCCAGGAGGATATAGAAGAAAGAAGCGAGAGAGAACTGCATTTGGAGGGAGAGCATACGCCTCTCTCAGACGATTTAGAGCTTCTCTCTGTAAGATGATTATAGCTTTCAGAGACTGCAAAAAATAAAAAGCTGGATAAAATGGCCAGGGTCCATCTGAAGCCAGTTAATGGCAATGTTTAAACTGACCTTGTGATCTCCGAGCACATCGAAACTCATTAGCCACACACTGAGCCTCAGAGAGTTGTGTTACATCTAAGGTCGCGCTTCTATAGAGTGGTCATATCGACTTACTCGCTAATTGTATTTCCTTCTGTTGTCTTCTTGCCTCTTTAAGCAAAGATGTAGCACTTTGGGCTGTGCACTTCTGAGCTCACCCACTTTGTTGAGATAATGTTACTGTTGTTTAACACAAGAGTGTATTCATAAATGAAGGTGAACAATACCATACACAGAGTAAGACCATTATTGTAGATATTGACGTATGTGCCCTACATTTACAGGCCGTTTGACTGGGTTAGAATCGAAACATTATGTGGATGACCTTAAAAATGGTGTTCACACATGTTGTTTACAATAAGGCTCTTTAAAGATCACAAAAAGTCACAAAGAGTTATTTAAAGTGATGCCACATAACTACATTTCAAAGGATTTTTGGAAATGAGATGTAAATGAGAAGCCTGTCTTTTAAGAGGCTAAAAATGATCATTAAAAGTATAACAGAAGAACTGACTTGGTCTAGACCCGTCATGGATTTAAAAATGGTGCTTGTAGGGAGTGTTTGATCATGGTGTGTGAACTGTAGGATGCTGATATATTTGGTATGTAAGGCATAAATCCGGTTGGTACGCAAGTCGCACCTTTCAAACATTAAGAGTCAACAGTGGGGGATGTTTGGGGTCTCCAGGCTCGCTGCAAACCAGACTGGAGTTGATTCAGAAATAAGCCCATGAATAAAACTGTGGCACAGCACAGGGCTGAGGAGCGCGCGAGGAAGAGAAGCGGCATACCAAGGTATTGATAAGAATGTATCCTAGCAACAAGCCCCAGTGTTTGACTAAAGGGTTTGTCTGTTCTTTAGTTCTTACACCTCTCGCTTCTGCCAAATGCACACGCTCTTTCTCAAACTCTCTCTCTCACACACACACAAACACACACACAAAAAGGCAGCAACACTGTGTATAAGGAGCTGGAAAATAGAAAATACATCCAAAACACGATATGCATTTTAACCAATATACACTCTTCACAACTGTATGCAACTTTCAGCAGCATTTCTTGATGCCCACAGATTTAATTCAGCACTATAATTGTAATCTCTAAACTGTAATTCCAGAAGCTGTGGTCTGAGCTTTGATCTATGAGCTGTGAGCCAAAGTGGAGCAGCGGTAAATTCATAACCACAAGGTTACTGGTTAAACTTTCCTTATGATGAAGCAAAAACCCTGAAGGAAATGTCAGAGCTGGCTCTGCAAGTTTTCTCCAAGCTCTATGCATGAATTAATCTAGATTTCAGCATGAATTCAACAAACTTTGAGTTGTACCACACCATTACTGTGACCGTCTAAAATAATTCAAGTACACATTCAGTACATAAGTACATTAAAACATTTTTTTTTTTCATTTTGTGTTTATCGTAATTAATACAATGCTGTTATGTACGGTTATGCTTATGTTTCTATGTTAAATTTCACCTGCAATAATAATGGGACGTTTATTTAAACTGAATTGGTTTAAAAATAGTATAATAGTAAGCTCTGCTCATTCTGCCATACTGAACTTTTTATGAAAATCTCATTATGTGAAGCTCAATCTATCTTTTTCATATAACTATGTGAATGAAGTAGGTGATATTAATTTACAACTGCTTCCTGGTGGAGGTTGGGAAAATGAAGAGAGATAATTAATCAAGATACCAGACAGCACTAAGCTTTCCTCGAGTATATTAATGAGCTACAATGACCCTTTATTAACCCAGATTGTATATTTTTTACTCAGATATATTTCATATTGGGAAAGAAGTAGCAGGACACAAGGTTAGACCTTAGTAAATTAAGTTATCTGCAAGATTATTTGCATATTTTATTTATCAAAACATATGCAAATGACCTAAATAATTATATTATGAATAATATTCTTTATCACAGCAGATGAGTAGCATATAAGTCATATAACTATATTAATTTGATTCCTGGTAGATTTCCCACAGTTGCTGAACTATATACGATACAAATGTGGGAAAGGAGTGCAGAGGTGGTTACGGACTTGAATGAATGAAACGTCTCACATGCTTTATCTTTCCTTTTCTTGTTTTCCGTTGTACTTGCCGTTATTGTATCTTAGGCCAAATAACATGCTTTGAATATTGTAGGTTCTAATTGTTTTACTTATGTCCGGAGTCATTTGGTCATGTGACTGATGTCTGAGGATGGGTTGGGTTGGGGTGTGGTGGGGTCTGACGGGGTGAGGTGGTCACTGATATTTTATTGTTTTTCATCATGTAATCTTGGGTTTTATAAATAAAAACAGTGAATTTAAAGAAATGATGAATCTTCATACTTGCACACTTCATTTTAAAAAATGTAGTACAGTGTATAGTTGCTTTAAAACAGATTTCCATGTTTGTCTTATTTTGATATGATTTGCTGTCAGTGGCACCATCCATTTCCAAATGTACCCATTGAACGGATCAACAGAACTTATTACAAGTTTTATACTATTATACTGACTTAAAAAAAGAATGGCATTGTCATCTCCTGTAAAGTTACCACTATTGTTGCATTATTTTGTTTCAACATTGACTTTACGCTCTTCTGCGGAAGACTCTTGCACTATTTCAATGAAGTGGGTATGAAGAGTAATTTTTCATCAGTTTTAAGAATCTCCACAAGTTCTATTGTGCAGTGCAACAGTGGGACATCTAGCAGGAACCATTCAAACATGATGATCGCGAATAATTACCATAGAGGCATTTGCTATCAAGCATGTTTAGATTGGCCTGAAATCGTCATCTTGGGTATGATCATTTAAACACAGAAAAGCTCCCCGAACTTAATTTTGTCTGTGTTTGCAATTTCTTGTCATTCTCTACAAATCTGACCCAAGAACCGTTTGTGAATTTTTATGTTTAATAGTCTACAGTGTCTTTTCTACTGTTCCAGTAGAGTGGTAACCCCATTTCTCAGAGAGGAATGTTTTGGCCGTGCACTCAATCTGTCCAGAGTTTTGGACTGAGTTCAGACAGGAAAATGGATGATCATTAAAAGGATTTTCGCTGACGGCTGTGTTGATGACAGTGATGCCCAATTACTGTGGGAGAAAATTCCAGAAATGCCTCAGAACGAGGACTACCTGTCAGTCCCGAAGCAAAGACAGACCCACAGTACAATCGTAGTACAGCCTACAGCTCACATACAGAAGCTCCATAGAAAAAAGCTTCTTTCTAAACCTTCTGTCAAAGGTTGCATGTTGACTAAAACGTGTTATGCATGAATGCACAGAAAGCAAGCCAGTCAGGACATGCTTCCATGTCATAACATTTGGGGAAAAAAAGGTGTATATATACTGCTATAGCTACAGGACAAGCACAGGCCACAGCGGGTTCAGTGGAACAATTCAGCACTAGATGGTGCAAAAATATGACAATGTGCATCATGGAGAGTGGACATCAAATGCAATTACATTGTTTAAACACCAATGAACACCCCCACAGCAGTGTATTCAACAAGGTGTGCAACAACATAATTATGGACTTTTTTTCGTGAGAATTTTGTTTGAACTACTGAGAGAACATCTTTTTATGAATCAAAAAAAAGATGTTCTGAAACACTCTACCAGTCTGTTGACTGAAAAAAAAAAAAGCGCTTTTTGGAAAACAAAAACATTTCAGAACCTTTCAACAGTTTCAGATTTTTATAGAACCATCAAATAAAAGAGAATTAAAATGTGGTTCTTTTTCTATGGTATTCCCTGAAGGAACTCCTTTTGCATTTAAAGAGTGTACTTAGAAAAGCAATAAATACAAATGAGCATACAGTGAATAACACTGAGGCTCAAATCTGCCTATGTCTACCGAGGCTAAAACATTTCATTAACGTCTGTCAGAGCTATTAGAGCCAAACTGACTGATTTTAGCTAGATTTTTTTAACATGTCCTTTAACATAATTCGTCCCACAGAAATGCTGCCCAGAGCAGACTTCAGCCAAGCAGCACAAACTGCCTGAAGATCGTTCTTACCTCATTACTGAGGGCTGTGTGTGGCTGGGGGGAATGGCTGTGCCGTTATATAACTCACTATGATAAAACCTCGTCTTTACAAATGGGGAAAATGGAAGCGAGTGTCCAGAAAAGTGGAGCAGCACTCTTCTGAGACTCAGCAGGCTAATGGAAAGAAGGGGGGAGACAAAAAAGAGCCTAAAGGGTTTAGAGAGACATCCTTATCAGTGTGCAGAAAACAGAACCTCCTGTTTTAAATAGGTTGTGATAGCAGCACTCCAGCACATCAACAGCTTTGAAAATAAAAGCATTCAAAAGTGAAGATTTGAGAGGATGGTTGATGGGGAGAGAGAGAGAGAGAGGATGAAATGGGGGGGGGACACAGGAGAAGGGAGAGAGAGAGAGACTGGGGAGAGAGGGAGACTGAGGAGAAAGAGCAAAAAATGGAAGAGGCAAGGAAGGGAAAAAAAGAAAGATAGACAGTGAGAAGGAAAGGAGAAAAAAAAGAAGAAAAGAGAGAGACTGAGGAGAAAAAGAAGGACAAAGAGAGACAACAGAGAGAAGGAGGAGGAGAAAAAAAGAGAAATGAAAGAGAAGAGAAGAGAAAGAGAACGAGAAAGAGAACGAGAAAGAAAAGAGAAAGAGAGAAGAGAAGAAAAACAGAGAGAAGAGAAACAGAGAAAAATGCTCAGGTTCGGTAACAGGGCTGATGAGGGATGCTCTCAGGCTTCAACAGAATGACGTTATACCTCCATTCAGGGCAGTGCTTTTTGAATGGCTCTTTCCCCTTTGTGCTCTGAACAATAGTGTTGGACAGATGGCCTGAGCACCAAAACCCCAGCCCACAACCTCTCTACCCCCTCCAGACAGCGGCAGGGGTCCACCAGCCCACTCCTCCAGAGTCTGGAGGGCCTTTCTGATGTGTGGGATAGGATACAAGTGTATGAGGAACAGCAAACTCAAACTCTGATAACTTACAGATTTGTTCCTTCACTCAACTTTACCGACCTACAGTACTTTACAAAAGTCTAGAAATAGCTATGAACATTGTTTAAAATTACTAATATGGTTAGTAGGTGTGATTCTGACAATAGAAAACAATATACATAAAGCCAGCACTAGGTGAGACATTTTTTAAAGTTATTAATATGTTGGTTAGAGGAATACTGATAGAAACCAGAGGTTTGGTTCCTGATTTCTCAGGGCATTCCACTCATCACATAAAAAGTCCAACAACAGCACCTGCTTTAATTTAATGGAAACTAAGTCTTGCATAGTGTTTATTTGTATGTACTTTAATGTTGTATAGTGTATGTTCTAATGCTTACTAAACAGCTAAATATCAATTTCCTAAGAGGCTTTTGGCCCAATACGTCTATGATAAATCTCCATACTTGCAATACAAACGTTTTCAAAACAGTACTTACTGGGGTAGAAATAAACAAAGTCGTTGTAGTGTCACAGTGGCTTAGAGTGAGTTTTTGTGTTCTGTCTCAGTTGTTGTGTCCTATACCGCACGCAAGCTTGGACATGTGCAAGGTATAAAGACACGCACAAACATTCAAGCCTTTCGAACAGACGGGGTGGCAGATTAAAGGATTTGGAGATTAAAACAAGAAGCTAAATATTAGTAAAGCCTAAGAAAAGCCAATTGCCTGGTTATTGGTCTGTTTTTCATACTGACACAAACATTGACAAGTAATATAGAATTCTTTATATTCCATACAGTCACAACATTAGAACCACTGATAGGTGAAGAAAACATAAATTTTTTAATTACAGTGGCACTTGTCAAGGATTAAAGTATATTAGGCAGCAAGTGATCGGTCAGTTCTTGAAGCTGATGTGTTGAAAGTAACAAAAAAGGCAAGCGTAAGGATCTGAGCAACACTGACAAGAGTTCAGTTGTGAGGGCTAGAAGATTGGGTCAACTGAGTGCCCTATATACACTGTAAAAAGAAGTAAAGCCGGCAGAGGCAGTGGGATGCTGTAAGCAACGTTCTGCTGGGACACCTTAAGTCCTGACATTAATGAAGATTTGACAATATTGTTCACCCCTTTTAATACCATCCCAAGCCTGTTCCATAATGGCTGTGGATTCTTTCAAATACGCTCCATCACTGTTCAGAAATGGTCTGAGGCATCTGACAAAGAGTTCAAGGTGTTCACTCGGCCTCCAAATTCCAGAGATCACAATCTGAACAAGCATCCCCACCTTGCAACTTACAGGACTTAAGGGATCTGCTGCTGTCATCTTGGTGCCAGATATTACAGCACACCTTCAGAGATCTAGTAGAATCCATGTTTCGAGAGCTGTTTGTTGGCATGAGGGGGATCTGCTCAATATTGGGTCAGGGGTTTAAATGCTATGGCTGATTTTGTGAAAATTCACACATTACACAAGAAACTGAACAATCTAGGTCAGCTGAAAAAAAACAGGAATACAAACAGATACGTTTATAAATGCATTTTATGAGTCACTGCACACATATTTGCAAAATGTATCACTTTAATGCAAAATGAAACAAAACAGCAAAGCAAGCACCGGGAAGTCTAAAAAACATAAAATATGAAATGTCCTTCAACTGATCTAGATTGGGTAGATCAAAATATGCAAGCGTCCAAGAGAGCTGCAAAAATGCTATGATAATATCGGTTTCCCCTTTCACTATGGCACAGGGGTAATGAATGTATTTATTTTACAAGCACTTCTTTATGCTTAGGTAGCTTCTTCTGACCCAAACAGATGAGAGCAGTGAAGCTGAAAGCTGACCTTGTGGCTGACAGGCCTTGTACGTTGTGTTTAAACTTGCTCTGAGCAGAGCAAAGGACTGTGAGACACACCAAATCACACATGGCTACAAAAACCCAGGACAACACTTAAAATGAAACATCACTCAAATCTTTGTTGAGACACAAGGGTTTGGGTGGAAAACCAAGAGTGTGTCCGAAACCGCGCACTACGTCAGTGCACTGAGGTTTAGAGGTTTAATTCGAAAACACGTTGAAAGTCCCGCCCCCTCCGCTACGTTGTCAAAATGGCGTCCGTTTAGTGCGCAAAGTGTGCATCGTTTCAGTGCACCATCCGGGTACTTTCAGTGCACTGAATTTATCTTGTTTTTCAGTGTGAACGCACTACGCACTAAAATCAAGTGCGCGATTTCGGACACACCCCAAGAATCGACACCAAGATTAGCCCCCCAACCTTGTATTTAATCAGTCAATCATTATATGCTTGGCTGCTAAAGCTACAAGGCTCAAAAAGTAATATACAGGCTATCACAATGTTTAGCTTTGTGCTAAGTGCATGCCTAAATCCTCACACATTTGCCTCAAACTATTATATGATTAAGTAATCACCTTTGGTCGACTGATAACAGTCTGTCATTCACTGTCAGAAATCACAAACAAGTCTATTTAGCACGTCAACCGAATTTGAGGCAACTTATTATTATTATTTAATTATTTAATCATGCAGTGTGCTGGATGCTAATAGACGGCGTGCTTCTGTTACAGGTCATCCACATTGTAACTCTAGTACAAAACTAAAAAAGCAGACTTCAGACACGAAACATGTACTGGCTGAAAGACTACTTTTGAGGTGAAGGGAACATGGTGTACAATTTTTTCCAAACCATCACTTTAAGAGATTTATATAGTTTTATCAACGTGTGCGGTAAGACATAAAAGTACGAACATATATTATTCAAAGGATTAGAGAGGGAGGAATGGCCGGGGGGGAAACAAGTCAGTGACCTTTTAAATAAAACAAAGTTATACTCTGTTAAACCCTGAATCCTATGCCTTATATCCTGTCTCTGCTTTTTTAGGCCCACTCTAAATCCTAAGGGATCCATCAGCAAGCCGATAAAGGCTCCACCACGCTCACACACCTTATACCCACTGTTAGCTCTCCGAACAAAACCAACTCCAGCGCCCCTCCCCTCTGACCCCTTTTTCTTCCACACAGTGATATTTTCCACAGAGTAAACCTAAGCAGTGGGGAGTGGTGGTGGAGAGAGAGAGGGAAAGAGAAATAGAAGAGAGAGAGAGACAGACAGACAGAGAGAGGAAAGAGAGAGACACAGAGAGCATATGAGAGAGAGACAGACATAGTCAGCATAAGAGAGAGAGTGAGAGAGAGAGAGAGAACTGTAACATGCAACTAATTAATTCAACCTGGACAGACATTCTTTAGCTACAGTATGCAGAAATGGAAAGTCCAAGCCCATGTAAGCATGTGCAGATGTATTTGTTCAATAGTCCTGCAGTTCCTCGCCAGCACAGACAGCTAGAGTTTCTGCTCAATTCAACAGTAAACTCTATATCCCTTTCAAGCACATTCACAAAGAAACAATGCGAAACTCCCCTAAAAAGCGACATTTTTATCCTCTTGGAATGTTGAAAGTCCAGATAGGCAGGCCAGCTTTTTAAAAGTGAACTGATTAGAGATTCTTTGTAAATGACTCTTTGTCGGACCATCATCACACAAAAAGGATGTAAGCTAATGAAAGGTTACGCTAAAAACTCATCATAAGACTTAAAACAATGAAAAGCCATAGCTATTAGATATTTTTAGCTTCATTAGGAAAGGTAGAGATGGCATGACACCACTTGTTTTCCAGATCCTTTCAGAACTGGTCAATACGATACCAATCCAATATTTGTTTGAAATTACTAGGTTTTAAAATGAGCTATGATTTTAGCTATCGAGCTCAGACTAGTCAAACATTCTGTTGTCCAATTAGAAAGCATATGTAGCTAACATGTCACCACACAGAATAAGTGTGTGCTAGATTTGTTACTAATTCTTTTTCCCCCTCCCATATTCAATCCAGTATTTTGTTCTGGATATCTTCTTGTTATCAAATACCCACTGACTTCAATATGCAATTTCCAAGGAAACACATGTCTGCTAATTCGATCCCCTAATTCGACTATTCATACGACTTATAAATATGCAAAATGTTTACAAACATCCAACTTCTGCAACTTTGCTCTTGTTGGATGTTGGACCATTGAAGTCTAAAGGAATAGGACGTGCCTACACCAGCAAAATCTCTGTGGTAATCTCCAACCTTGCTCATTCAGTATGACCAGATGTCCAGTCCAGGTGAAGCCTGTCTGATCCAGGCTTTAAACATTGAAGGCTAGACACTGGGAGAGAGAAGCAATGGAAGAATGTAGAAATCTGATTAGATACAGAATTGAAAAGAGTTCTATGTAGCACCTAGATGCTTGCACTCCTAAACTGGATTCTGGCCAAACGTCCATCCAGTTCTAAGCAAGCCTATCTTATCTCTCATTCTCTATCACAGCACATCAACATCGCTCCCTCATCTTCTTTCAGAGACATGGCTCCTTCAGGTGTAAATCTAAAAGATGGGCACAGAGTATCTTGATCGAAACAAAGAACACTACACAGAACTGTAGGACCTTTCATTTACAGGACCCAGCCAGAGTTACTCAACAAACAACCACTTGGAATGAAACCACATTTGAATCACAATGAATAGCACACCTTTACAACCTCTGTTTGAGACAATTCTCAGGACACCACATGCCTTAATGATATAGAATCAACACACAGAACATTTATGAAGCGGCTGTTTCAACTTATTTATATGACTGGCCAGATTAATGAGCCCTTTTCCCCAAAACATTATCCTTTTTTAATATAAAGTGGATCTGTGAAGTCCATCCTCCTCCAATTCATGATCTTGAGACAAGTGTTTCTAAGCTGGGTCTCCCAGGAGAGCTGTTTGTAACGGCCAGAGAGACTTGAAGTGGGACAGCCCAATTACAGGCCCATTTAAAAACAGCTCTGGCAAGACTACCTCTGAGGGAGGGAACCGCTGTTATAAGATTATTACTTTCTTTATACGGCAGGGCTAGCAGCAGGGTGTAAGTAATAACCCTATTAAACTACAGATTCAGCAAAATCTAAAGCCTTGGCTTTGGTAAAGATTCGCACCACCCCTGTTTGTTTTGTAAAACAATGAGATGCCTTTAGAAAGAAAGCCCCCACTCAGTCCAAACAACGCTGGGTAATTAAGCTATATGTTATCGCTATTCTGACTGAGTACATCATGGGTTTGATCGGTGCTTCTAAAACACTTCTAAATAGGCCACAAAACAGGCCAATTTAGACAAATTCTAGGCAGCCTTGTAAGCAGTGACTGCACAAACTGCACAATAAGGTAGCTCCATCATTATTTCTGCCTTTTAAAAAAAAAAGGAGATTACAAAATATCTTTGGTTAATTAACTCAATCTCACACTGTAAATGTAACCTTTAAGAATTATGCTGTAATTATTTTTTTTCATCCTATATTAACATGTTGCAAATATTGACACGTCTAAAAAGCAGTTTTCCTTGATGTGCTGTTTCACTGGGGAATAAATATGAGATGACACAGAAGCATAATTTTCTTAGTTCTTTATCAACATGATTCGAGAAAAAAAGATATGAGAATACTGTGTTAACGTTTATAAATCAATAGCTATTTAAAAACCCTCGTTCAGTGTTATGCCAAGAATTAACAAGCATAAAAGAACGCAAGCAGTGGTGAACATGCCTGGCAAATTTATTTTACCCCCAAGGCCAGTAAGAAGGAATGTCAGGGAGATAGTTGGAGATTCACAGAAACTGGTAGTACTTTGTGATCACAAGGTCTACAAAAACACACAAATCCACCTTAATTGCAACAAACTTTTAGAATGGCATTCCAATAGAAGCCTTTCTATGATCTAACCACAAACATAAGCACCTGGAGTTTGCTAGACGCCAATGGGACTTTGACTGGAATTGGGTTCTATGGTCAAATGAAACCAAAATACAGCTTTTGGTAACAAATCCTCAATGTAGTGGCTAGAATAGCACTTCTATTCCATAGACCTTTTTGTAAAGGTGGCCCAGCAATCTGAAGTCATGTACTGCCACATCTTCAAGTAACTTGATGTTATATTAATGCCATTTTACTCACTCTTAAGTTCAAGTCTCTATTTTTTCTGTCTACCTTTGGAATTTTTGTCTAAAAGCAGGGACACAAAGTTAACTCTTTGATGTTTCTTGCTGTTTCATGTTAAGCACAGAAAGCATAACTAAACAAGTAATGACACGGGGCATTAAAAAGTGCAGTGCTATCTTATCCTACACTTGGCCGACTAAGAGTATTCCCAAGGGTACTTTTTCAATTATCATTATCTGGTTTAAAGCTGAAAGATTACACAGTGAAACGTGATGAATGACTAGGGATACTCATAATCGTGGGCAAAGACCAATGGAACATTTATCCAGCTACCCAATGATGGCCTATTACTCAAAGCTTTTACTCTGAAGTTACTTTAGGTGAAGCAGAGTCAATCTCAGTAGACAACAGACTCTTCTAAATGCCTTTACAAGGACTTCACTGAGGCATCTATTTCAAGAGAATGACCTCCGTCCTGCACTCATAAATTGGAATAACAGCAGGACAGGCCAGACATCTGTACCTTTGACTTGTGCAGAGGGACACTAAAGACCTGATGAAGGGTCCTAAAAGGGCAGCCAAAGCTCTTTCACTCGAGCCATGGGAAGAGTCAGGGAGAAACGTTATCTGCGCTATGTTAAAGGACCCCACCATGACCCCAGTCACAGGCTCTTCCCCATAGGTGGCCTGCATAGGGTCTGGGTCTTTTCAGAGGTGAGAACCCCATTTTTACATCTCAAAAGGAGCCGAAACCAGACCCTAAAACAGATTTAAATAAACCACTAAAAGTAAATACACTATAAAATACTTGTGACAGTACAAAGGACACCATTAACCTCTTCACCTCCAATGGTACACATGTAGGTCTACACTTCAATTTCTCACTCTCATAACGAAGGGACCAACACTGGTTAGATGATTAGATGATGAATAATGAGCCTAACAAGAATAATGATTTAATATTAATGGTGAAGTGCCCATATAATGGAAAAAAGACATTTTCTCATTTTATGACACAAAGTTATAAATGGAGTCTTTTGGCCTATACGGCTTTTTAAACAAGGCCCAACGAAAGACAGTCAATCGTTTACATAAAGCACTCATTAATGCTTTTAGAAATGTATAGTTCAATTGTAAGGGTTAAAGAGAGGTTTGAAAATAGTCATGTCGCTTTTAAGACTAGTTTGTGTCACAAGTGAACGTAAGACAATGAACCTTTAATAACCAAACAATAAACCTACAGCTCAACACGCCAAATTAATACATTACAATGTTGTTCTGTAACTGGAAGTACTACATAGAAAGAACACAGATATGAAAAAATACAGACTGCATTTAAGAACTAGGGCAATTATTAAGCACAGCATTCCCAAACTAAGTGAAATTCTTATTTGTAAAGTTATTCTCAAATTGATATTCGAACATATTATGGAGGAATAACCTTACAAATAAGCATCTGACATATTTAGGGAATCCTGCGCCTAATAATTGCACCAGTTCTTGAATTCAGTCATATACTCAAATATCGATTTTGAGTGTATTACTAAATAATAATCTTACACAATAGCAGCTCACGTATCTAGGGAATGCTGTGTGTAATACTACACTCATGAGGTTTTTGTATTCATCGCAGTTTATCAATATTCAGAACAACATCCAAAGCAAATTTGAAATTTCTTTTCTCCTGAAACAAGGGCAAACTGACAGGTTATTATCATGTTCACACTTTACTTTGCTGCAGAGGCCCTAGTGAGCTTTACAGACATGAATTAAAGCAACCTGAAGCTTAAGCTTACTCAACAGGGGGTCAGGACAAGCAAGAGCCAGGCTAATCTCAGTGTCCGACTACAGGAAAACCCAAATATAACACAACACTGCCATTTACAATGCACAGGACATTACAAAAGAAGTTTCTGGGCTGTCCTTTGCCCCAGACTATTATTGCATAACACTTGGACTAAGCCCAGCTGTACACCGCTGTTTATATGAGCATGGCACAACTGAGCAAAGCTACCATTGTTTGGGATGGAAAAACCAAGCCCAGAATTCTTTAAATGCTCAATCACAATGTTAACATGTTTGTGGGTGGCGTTAACCTGCTGATCAGGAAGCAAAGTACACGCAACCATGAGAGACGCATTCAAATCATACCGCCACCACCCAATAAACCACGATTACCAGCTTAATCTCGGATGGGCGGGGCAGCCGTTGCAGCAACTCTTCATTGGACTTTCAACGTGTTAATGGATTGCTTAACTGAAAGTAAAATCAAATTCAAATGACTAAAGATGAAGTCACCAATTATCAATATACATACAGAGACAGGAAATTCAGCTTTTACCTAGGAATTTTGAGTCTGATCCTCATTACTGTCAAATAATGTTAACAAGTGAAATGATCTTCTACTGGACGAATTAATTTTATTGCCTTTTCCCATAAAAAAAAAAATCACAGAGTAGCAAACTGCTGCACTGGCATATTTAACTAGAATTGAAAATGATTCCAATGCTAATAGTTCAGTAGTGATTCCTGAACAACACTTTTTTCAGTATTTACTTTTGGATCTCTAAGAATGTTGGCACAAATATATAATTAATAGCGAAACAACAATAATCATTCAGTCTTGCTCAAGCTTTGGGTTTGTATTTTTAAAGGTGTACACAGCAAAAGCAAAGACAAAAAAATAGTTATCTGCATTTATTTATAGGGTAACTGACAATCTAGCTATTGTCAATCATCTGCTTGGTGTGGAGAGAGAGCTGGAGTTTGGAACGTTTTACAACAGGGAAAGGTGACACTAAAACAGCCAGTAGCTTTAATTTATAGGAATGCGCTCCAAAGGAATGAACAGGTTAAAAGGGCAAAGTGACTTGACAAGTCACAGTTTGAGGCATTAACATAGACCAGTTTTTAAGCAAACCACATCAACCCATTTATAGAAGACCTCAGCGAGTGTTGACCATAAAAATGGTAAACAGCACATCAGGTGCGTCGCATAACCTTACGTGCGCACTGAGCACACATGAACAGTTTGCTCTGCACTGTATCAGTAACAAAACCCACATCCAGGAATCGGTCAACAAACAATCCCTATGCAAACATGTTCAGTCCATAATCTCATTTCAAACAAATTTAGCCACGGAATTTAAATTTTTTACGCCAATCCAAAATCTTACATAATAATGTGATAACTGGAGGTCATTTGCAGTCACATTTCTTTCTTCATTAAACAAGGCAGCCCAGAAAAGAATCCTAATACATAGACTATACATTACTATACTCAGTACTATACTTACTACTCATTTACTATACATTACATATGATATTTATAACCCAACATGAATGTCAAAATACAGGAGATGCAATTGTTTATAATGGCATTTAATGCATAATTTGATGATTAAATAATACCCTAAATTTCAATTAAGAAAAAAGTGAATAATTTGATCTCAAGGACCTTTCCCGGCTAATAGAAAACAACTGCGCTTTTAAGTGTGGTCACATGTCAGAAAATTTTCCATTTGATAGTTTCCCCAAATTGTTTAGCTTTAAAACTATGATAAATGTCATCTACCCAACATAAACGTTCAGTATATTGTTTAATTCTGATGTCAATGTTTATTATCTAATTAATAATCACAACAAACCAAACACTGATGCGTAAAGATCAGCCTGTAAAAGCGAGTCTCTTATTTCTCAATGAGGTGTCTGACAACCTGTTGACTGAATTTACAGCACGTACAAAGCTACTGAGAGTGTTAAATCCCCATTAGATCTGACTTCAGTGGCCAAGGTAATTAGTGCAATGCCATCTGTACAGCCAGCCTGCCCTGTTTAAAAGCCATCTCGTATGGCCATGTGCAAATACTGCCTTGTATACAAAGTAAACCCAAAGGCACAAGTCCTTGTGTCATGCTGTGTTTCCTAGGTTACCCCAGGGAGATTACTGAAGGCATCTCACCTCATCTCCCTAGCTGAGTGCCTCCATAAGCTGTTAAGAATATATTTGTGAAAGGGCTTTTACTACACACACATGCACATGAAAATATTCCTATTACCTGTACTTTCATATTCCTATTACACATACTTTCTGGACAGAATCTGAATTAAGTATTTTCTAATAGTGCTGCCTTAGTTCAGAAAAGACTTTGGTGCATTCCATAGCATCTTTTTTTGATTTCTGTATAAAACATCCAAAAGAACAAGCAGACACACAACAGTGGTGGAGAAAAAGCCCATTTGTGATAAATCATTAAAACGACGCCACTCTCGTTGAGAGCCCCTTGAAAACTGTGCTGTTTACTTACCATTCAGGCCATTTGGTATGCTTCTGTGGAGATGACTGGCTGATAGGTCATCCATAGATCGCCTGATGGATGCTATCTTGTTCTCTGC
This sequence comes from Brachypetersius gabonensis, assembly GCA_037577145.1. Taxonomy (NCBI): domain Eukaryota; kingdom Metazoa; phylum Chordata; class Actinopteri; order Characiformes; family Alestidae; genus Brachypetersius; species Brachypetersius gabonensis. Next base: position 43,869,147 of record JBBJLR010000001.1, on the reverse strand, counting down.
GGGCTTGTGGACGTGACTGTGATGGTGATCCGGGCTGCCAGCACTGCCTGTGCTGGAGGTACTGCTTCCATCTCCCACATCCCTAACATTACTAGAGCCTCCGTTCAGATTAGTCAGGCTGGACTGGCTGTCTATGGAGCTCCTAGATCCAGCACCATTCCTTTCCTCCTCCAGCATGAGAATAATCTCCTTCAGCTCCACATTCTCCCGCATGATAGTCTCCTGGTTGGCCTCCAGTTCCTTCAGTTTCTGCTGGTAGATGCCAACCTCCTTCCACATGGCGCTTGCGGTGTACCTGCCGAATCGCTGCCACTCCCTGGACAGCTTTTTGCCCTTCTGCCGGTCATCATCCAGAAAGCAGCACAGTTCTCTGAGCTCCTGGTTGTCATCCTGCAGCTTCTGGTTCACTTCTTTCAAGCTCCGAATCTCATGGAGATGCATCTGCAGCCTCCGATTGACATCTTTAATCAAATTCCCATGCTCCACCATTAAGTTCATCTTCTCATTGTCCACTCTCCTGAGTTTCCTGATCAGTTCATCTTTGCTGAGCCTAAAGAGCTCTTCATCAGATATCTTTCCTAAATCTTCCCTCAGGTCGTCCTGAACATTTTTTGCCATATTCCTTCCTTTGATGGAGATCTACACGAGGAGCCTTGGAGAATATGGTCTAATGGCGAGGAGATAAGTCTAAAATCAAATTCATGATGCTTGAAATCAAGAAGGTCCAGAAAGGCAAAGCAAGTGCAACTCAAAACTGTCAAGCAACTACTTCAATGAAGACAGGGGCTGGCTTATATTTCTGAAGAAGTGGCTTCTGGTTTCTTTCAGAAAGACCCTCTCTTGAGGTCGTGCTGAGAGCCTGCACGGTGAATAATGAGGAGCTCAGCTCTGCTCCAGGCTGGTCGCCCTCACTGATCTCGGATCAGTGAACCGTGGAAGGATGACACTAGCAGCATTCAGTCTCAAACCATTTCGGATCCTCTTCTTCTCGACCCAAGAAACTGATACAGGAGACACACAAAATAACGCCAGTTACTCACACTCACACACACACACACACACACACACACACACTCCACTCCACTCCACAGTGTTACTCCAGGAGAAAGATACCGTTGGAAACTTTATCCACACATATTGTATCGACTAAAAGAAAACAACCACGGTTACCTTCAGTCATCCAGTGTTCGGTGTGGTCTAAAAACGAGATTCCTTCGAGGTAATAACCTTCTCTGCCCAGTCCAAACGAGCGCCCGGAGCTCTAGATGTTCAGGAAGCTTTGGTTGAGCCTCTCCGATCCATGAACCTCCAGCGAGCAGGTACGATCTGATTGAGAGGTGGGAGGGCTCTAGCCATGCAGCTCACTGAAGCGTCCAGATTGAGCTCTCTTAAAGAAACAGAACCCGTAAATTCCTCAGCAATTAACTCCCATTTACACCCAAACAAGTTTTATTATCAGCCTCCTTAATAGATTCACCGACATTACCACTGAATATCATTGAAGTCTTGTACACATATTCTTACATAGCCAACATATTTCATAACAATACGGTACACTTTGAATATTCTAATGTATGTGAATGGATATCATCATGGGAAAGCAAGTCAATAAAATATACTAGAACGGTTCTTGTATTTACAGAAGTAAATTAGCAGCTATTAAAGCATCGTCCAAATTGGAGATGTACAAGGTGTATTCTGAAGGCACTAATGATGTGAGTCTATCGTCATCTAGTGGACCAAGTTTATACTGCAGTGGTTGAAGTTAGTTTTTAAGGTGAGGACACTTACAGCACTAAATAAAAATGTAATAACAATTTTATGAGAATCGATGCAGACATAGACCTTTTGACGCTGTTTTCTACATAAGAATAGAGTACAGTAGATGTCAATCAATAGTATGCAATAGACATTTTGTTTATTTCTGATTTAATTAGCTTTAATGATAATGAATTCAATCTTTCTTCATGGAATAAAATCTTTCTTATTTCCCTAGTATGGCCAATAGTGCTTTACTGTTTCCTTGAATACAATCGAATGAAATAGAATTGAATAGAATGTCTAGATAAATGGTATAAAATAGAATACGTTTTTTTATTTCTGGTTTAATTAACTTTACATTATCTTTAGTTGAATCTTTATCCTGAAATGAATAGAATGCCTGCATAGGTTTTATAGAAGAAAGTCTTTGTTTATTTCTGAATTAATTAACTATGCATCCATAGAATAAATTGTTCCGCACTTCCGTAGTACAGGTAAATACTGCTTTACTCTTTTCCTTGAATAAAATAAAAAAAAATAAAATAGAGTAGAATAGAATTGAGTAGAATATAACAGAATAGAATAGAATGTCAGTGTATAATACTCTTGTATAATACAACAAGCTACAAGACTATACAATAAAAGGTTGGTGTCTTCTCTGCTCTCAGAATGAAACAGAATTATGGAATAAAATAAATAAATATATATAAATATTTATAAATAAATATATAATCCAGTTGAGATGAGTCTGCTGGACTCGTTAAAGCAGGAGCAGCTGTTCAGCATCCTCCTTTCAGTGAGGAAAAAAGAAAGCACACGCTGGGAAAAAAAAGGAGGAAAAACGTAATGTCGAGAGTGTTCGGAGGGTTTATGTCTCTAATTGGTGTTACGTAACATTATGTACATAATAGTCTGTTTCTCTTATGTGTTCATTGCTGACTCTTTTTTTCCAGGAAAGGAGCTTCCACGGAATAAAATAACTGAACTGAGAAGCAGTGCTGGCCCAGCGTTTGGTGTTCGGTGGTCTGTGACTTCACGTCTGTGAGAAGAAAGGAATAAACACGGGTTAGTGTGACGCCTCAGCAGGATGTCTGAGATGTGTTGTAGACCAAAAGAATGGAGGGATGAGTCAGGGGGAGGATAAAAACAGATGGCATGGTCGATAAGTTGGTGCTGTGCAGAAGAAGAGAAAACTGCAGGCTGACTTTTGCCTGAAATTGGTTCTCTGGTTGGTGGCTGCGGTCCGGGCAAAGTGCAATAGTGCAGAAAGCGCAGCGAGGACACGCAGAGGGTTCTCGCCTCGCTCTTGCATAACGCCTGCTTACATGGATGTACAGCTGGGCTCCCTTTAACCAAGCGCCATGGGCAGTTTGGGCGATTTTCTCAGTGTTCGGTGGGGCTCGCCTCTAGTCTGGTTGTGCTTCTTGGGGTTATGGACAGCACCTGCGCTCCTGCATCCCCAGTGCCTGGACTTCAAGCCACCTTTTCAGCCCCAGCAGGAGCTCCAGTTCTGCGTCATGTACAAATACTTCGGCTGCTGTGATTATGCCCGGGACCAAGAACTGATGTCCAAATTCTACAAGATCATGGACAACTTCGACTATTATGGTTACGCAAACTGTGCAGGGTACGTTCAAGACGTCATCTGCCAGGTCAGTGCACCACTGCTGTTGGGTTTGGTTTTGTCTTGTTTGTTTGTATTTCATTGTGTAATGTGTTCATTGTGTTAATTGTGAAAGCTCTGATCTAAATGGTGGCTATGTGTTTTTTTTAACGACAGCTTTCATGGTAGTTAAGCAGTCTGGAATTAAGTACTGAAAGGAGGAAGTATACTTAGTACACTACGTATTCTTTTAGTAGAGCAAAGATGTATAAAACTATTTCTTCCTCTTCTTTTTTTTATTATTATTATATTTGTTGTTGTTGTTATTATTATTATTATTATAATTATTATACGTTGTTATTATTATACGTTTAACTCAATTTGAAGCACTGCTATTTATTTTTTTTTTAATACTGCAAAGAGGTCTTGTTTCTTTGCAGCAAAGTTCAAATATTATGATTTCTTTGACAATAACCTTCATGGCAATTACGTATTCTGAAATTAAGTATTAAAAAAGCAAGTAGTATATGAAAGATGCATTAATTTATACTGTGTTGTAAAATTTAAAAAGTATTCTGGCATTAAAAGAAGCAGTATACTTAGTATACTTGGTATACTTTAGTGTACTAAACTAAAAAATATACTTTATTATTATACTTTTAAGTACATCTGAAGTGAATGTTAATTGTTTAAAAAAAACAAAGCAAAGAGAATGGTCTTTCCTTGTAGTACTTGAGTTTGAAGATTAAGCAGTGTAATAGTGTGTGGACGTGCAGAACATGAGCAGGCAAATGTGTTGGAGCCTGCCGCCAACAGTCCCTCCAGCCTCCCTCCCCATTCTTCCTGTTTCTTCTCATCAGGAATGTTCTCCCTTCGCTGCCCACCTTTTTGATGCTGAAGACCCCAGCACACCCCTGAGGTCCATTCCTGGTCTCTGTCCAGACTACTGCTCACAGTTCTACTCAAAGTGCAAGTCCACCATCTCCCTGCTGTCTGATGACCCACAGCTGACAGAACTTCAGCATGACCATAGCAGATTTTGTCGACATCTGGAGCTGGACGACCCGGACTACTGCTATCCTCATTTGCTGGTCAGTGAGAAACTGAACAAAAACCTGGGTCGTGTGACCGCCGACTCTGACGGCTGCCTCCAGCTGTGCCTGGAGGAGGTGGCTAATGGACTCAAAAACCCTCTAGCTATGGTGCATGCCAACGATGGCACACATAGGTTTTTTGTGGCCGAGCAAATCGGCTTGGTTTGGGTGTTCCTTCCAGACAAGTCAAAGCTGGAAACGCCCTTCCTCAACATCACCAAGGCTGTACTGACCTCTCCATGGGAAGGGGATGAGCGAGGCTTCCTGGGGCTTGCTTTCCACCCCAAGTTCAAATACAATGGCAAGCTGTATGTCTACTACTCCATAGAGGTGGGCTTCGATGAGAGAATCCGGATTAGCGAGTTCCGTATCTCAGCTGCAGATATGAACGTGGTTGACCACAGATCAGAAAGGTGAGCAGGTTCTGATATCCCTCCAGGGAAGTGTATAGGCCCAGATACGCTTGAATTGTCAAATTACTGGAAGGACACACTTGTGTCAGAAATGTGTTAGCACACTTTTTGAGTCACACTTCATTGACCTTGCTGTATATCTCTGACTCAGACTGTGTTTTTGTTACAGGTGTCTGTATTAATGGCAACAATACAATTTTAAAAAGCCCATGTCATGCACCTTTCATCCATGTAATTGTTTCTCCTGTATATAATGTGTGCAAAGCAGTCAAAATTCTACAGGCTGTTGTTAATGTTAGTACTGCTACATGTAAATGATTTCTGCTCTGAGTGACTGCTCTGTACTGTGCCTCATTTAAAAAGCACTCCTTAGTACTTCAGCATGAACAGGCAAAGCTGTAGGGAGAATTGGTGCATACCTATACAGTATACAGTTTTTGACATAATTTCCATATATTAACCATATGGACTAGAGAGTGAATGGCATTTTTTGACATCCTAACCATGTTGACACACTATGCCAAGCACTTCTTTGAAAAAAGGGAGGAAAACTCACTTTTACACAATGTGAGCCATGTAAAGCAAAGACAAAGAGAAGTGCCTCTGATTAAAACATTGAGACATTCCACACATATTTTTTTCATCTTGTCTTAGGTGATATGGAATGTTTTCCAAGCTGTTCTTCACTAACCACTGACTCACAGAATGCTTTTGTTTTCTCAGAATAATATTAGAGATCGATGAGCCTGCCTCTAATCATAACGGAGGTCAGCTTCTCTTTGCTGATGATGGGTACTTGTACATCTTCACCGGGGATGGAGGAATGGCTGGAGATCCTTTTGGGAAATTTGGAAACGCACAAAACAAGTATAACCAATCACCCATAACCATCTGTACATTCTGAAAGATACAAAAAGAGCAGTTTTGAATTTCTTTTAGTTGTTCACTCTACTATGACACTTTCACTGTTAAGAAATATGCAGGTGATTGCTTAGACTAAATCCGTTCATTACATCAGTATTAAACATATTATTAAAATGTTCGTCTTTACTGAAATGTGCGGTTACTCACATGCGTTTACGTTTGTCAACCCTAGGTCTGCTCTCTTAGGTAAGGTTCTTCGCATAGATGTGGATGACAATGAAAGGGGACCTTTGTACCGAATACCTCCAGACAACCCATTCGTGCATGAACGTGATGCTCGGCCGGAGGTGTACGCCTACGGGGTGAGGAACATGTGGAGATGCTCGGTGGACAGAGGCGACCCTTACACCAAGGAGGGGAAGGGACGCATCTTCTGTGGAGACGTGGGCCAGAATAAATACGAAGAGATTGATATAGTGGAGAAGGGCAGGAACTATGGCTGGAGAGCAAAAGAAGGCTTCGCTTGTTACGACAAGAAACTCTGTGCCAACAGCTCTTTAGGTGGGTGCTAGTGGACTGTGTTAGTGATGCAGTCAAAGAACTGTTTTCTCATTTAGAGATTCTTGTTCTATAATGTCATAAACATAGTGAATTATAAACACTTATTTGTTTGTTTTGTTGTCTGTAGATGATGTTCTCCCGATTTATGCATATCCTCACAAAATGGGCAAATCAGTAACAGGAGGATACGTGTATCGTGGCTGTCAATACCCCAATTTAAATGGAATGTACATATTTGGAGACTTTATGAGTGGGTAAGTAAATCTACCTTTGAGTATCTGCATCTTTATAGACTCAGAAAAATAACACATTTCAGTGTACAAATCCTGTCACTGTGGCGGTATAGACAGAAATACTAGTACCGGTACCAGGTAGAGAACACTCCTTCACTTTATTTTATCAATAGGTACAAATATGCCACTTTACTGTAGAAAAGTTAAAGTTGTGCTCCTTAAGGCTCATGCTGCACCTTTGAGATTGCATGTTACATTGTAACTCTCTCTATAACCCTACTTTCCAGGTTTCCACCTACTTATACTCAAGGAAAGCACCTGTATCGGATGTGTATTCTTAAAGATTTATTACTGTAGATTCATTCCTATGAGTAAAACAACTTTTGTTTCCTGCAGACGCATGATGAGCCTAAAGGAGAACAAGAACACACGGCAATGGGACTACAGTGAGATCTGCATGGGCATGGGCCAGACCTGTGCATTTCCAGGCCTCATCAATAATTACTACCAGTACATCATTTCTTTTGCAGAGGATGAGGCAGGTATGAAAAAATGTAGTACCTTCCCAGGCTGTTGACACTTTGCCACAGCAGTTAAGAGCTGCTTTCACAACACAGACATGAGTGCATTTGTCTCCATGTATATTCTCTCATTAGTATATTCTCTCATGCATATTCACCATCGACTCATTTTCTCCATAACTGCCATGATACCAAAATCCTGTAACTTTGTTTTACATCATTTGAAAACACCGGCTGCCCTTTGCATTGTGTATACAGATCATGATGAAACGTGGTTTAAGGTTTTACAAACTGTGCATGATAGCAAAGTAACTATTTAATTCTGTTGTAAAACAAGTGTCTCCAAGATATAAGGAACAGTCTGATGAATGCTGTGTGTTTCTCTGCTTATTCTGTCTTCGATTAGGCGAGCTGTACTTCATGTCCACTGGAGTTCCAAGTGCAACATCAGCTAGTGGTGTTGTCTATAAATTTGTTGATCCCTCTCGGTAAGGATTTTGCCATCACTCTGAATGTACACCACAACCACAGCTCAGAATGCGCAGTGTCAGCAAAATTGCACAATTTCTTCTTCACTGAGAGAAGTTTCTCACATGAATGTGCATCTGCTCATTATTAAACTGCATAGACACTATACTGAAAACATAATTGTTCTTTTAAATGTTACTTTAAACATATACTAGAGCTAAGCCTTGCCCCTGCATGAAAACACTAGCTTATATGTGACCGTCTGCTAAGACTAAGCTCTCGTGAAGCAGGCTTGGCAGCACACCGCATCGCTGTCATCTAAATCTCTCTCTCACTGCCACGGATTAAGTTGACTAGCCAAGCTCTGCACAGCTGTAATGTGATTTCAGTTCTCTTTCTCTAACTTTTGAAAATGTTTTCTTTTTTCATCAACTTCTGTATATTTGATTTCTGTTGAACCTGAGATCCGTGGTCACACCAGGCTGCGTCTGTTGAGGAGCAGATAAAAGAGCATTGTTCTTTTTCTCAGGCGAGCTCCACCAAGAAAATGCCATTACGACCCCATTCCAGTTCAAATCAAGAGCAAGCTCATACCATTCAAGCCAAAAGAAAGTATGTTTTTTTGACCCAGAAAAGTCTTTTTACTAGTATTGTTTGTATGTTTGTATGTTTTTGATCTATATATACTTTGTACAGATCTTGCTAGCACTTAAGTTCAGCACAAATGTGAGAAATGTCTTCGCCTTTTGTCACATTTTGCATTTTTGTCATCTTAGCATACTTTTAAAGTTGAACATGTTGCATTACAGAAGCAAAATAATCAGCCACATTAAATAACCTACACACAATTAACCTTTAAAGATCAGTGCTGAGGGATGTTTGTTTATTTGAGCGAGAGCTTAGGAGTTCCTCTTCTGTTGGGATTAAGTATAAATGGCAAGGAAACAACATAGATAATCAGTCAATTTGTATGTTAATACTTGCATGTGATAAACATAAAACGCCACTTCAATTGTTAATTGCAACAATTTGTGTGGGAATTAATATAACAATTATTTGCCTTATAAATACAAAAAATATTTGGTCTTGCATTAATGTCTTGTAGAATGTATATAAAGGCATATCTGTCGCTGAGCGTACTAAAGTAGTAAAAAAAATTCTGCCTCACAAAAATATCGCTTCCACAGAATCAATTGGAGTTGACACACCAACTAAACAACCGAAAGTTGATCCTGTTGAAGTCCAGCCAACTGAATCTCCTCACCTCACTACAACAGACTGGTTTCGGCAGTTGCTGGACATCCTGAGGGAGCAGGAGGAGGCCATGGGCAGAACCACGCCATCTCCAATCACTACAACCACCAAGGCTTCGAGGCAGTCGCGTCAACGTAAAGGCAGGCGCAGAAAGGGCAAGCATAAGTCTGAGAGCGGCACATACAACGGGGCTGTGAGACTGGCTGAAGACGAATATGGTCATAAGGACCGCGGAAGAGTGGAAATATATGCCAACGGTGAGTGGGGGACAGTTTGTGATGATCTCTGGAACACCAAGAACGCGGCTGTGGTCTGCAGACAGCTGGGCTTCCGCTATGCACTAAAAGCCTCCAAATATGCTGAGTTTGGAGAAGGAAAACATCTGAAAATCCTCCTAGATGATGTGCAGTGCGAGGGCACAGAAGAAACCCTCCTGGACTGCCAACACACAGGTGTGGGCACACACAACTGTGCTCATTATGAAGACGCAGGTGTTATATGCAGTAATTCCGATTACTCTGAGCATTAAGACAAGCTTGCAGTCAGAATGGCCTCTGTGCAGATGGAGAAAAGGACGTTAAACAAGAAAAATAGCACATAGGTCTACCTCATAAGTGGAATTGCAAACAAATTTTAGTTAACGAAGACGTTAATTGTGGCAGATCACACAATATACTCTTGCGGCTTCTTGTGTAGTCCAGAGAAATATGTGAATACATAAATAATTCTGTGAATAACCAGAAAATCCTTATTTTTTAAAATACCCAAGGGGATGCAAGTAAAATATTTTATTTTGCAATCAAAGTAATTTCCAGAAAGTAGAGGAGAACAACTTGACACAGGGTTCAGCAGGACACGCTGTTGCCTTTCTGGCATCCAGATAGTAAACTATCTTCGTGCTCTGATGTGTTGCAACATGTTTTGTCATATTCCTGATTTTCTCTTTTAAGATACGGATCTACCCGATTATATTCTTGCAGACATGTGATTCAGTCTAATTATAGGTGTTTCAGTCATTAAATGATCTTGCGTATTGAAATGAGATTACCTCTGATTTGTCAAAACTTGTCTGTACATAAACATGTAGTGATCTGTGCCTGTAAAAAAAATCACTTGGCATAGTTTAGTGGAAATGCTCTGCTCTGGAGAAGCAGATCTTAGGCTAAAATGATCTAGGTGTCTAAAGTGTAAGATGCCTTTAAATGTCATAAAGCTGTTTCATGAAATCATACAAAAGTGCTGTTTGGCACTTTGCACATTTCTTTCTGATCGTTTCAAGACAAGCAATTAAAGTATATTTTTGGAAAGTATATTTTTGTATATTTTTGTGCTGTAAAGAAATTACACAAAAAATGCACAAAGAAAAGAAATAAAATGTTTGCATTTGGGTCGTTGACATGACCCCTGGTTTCTATCACCACCACAGTAAGTGAATCAGAGTAGGTACATATGTTTGCAGTTAACCATTCTACAACAAACTGCTCTGAATGACTTGAATTATAAGAATATTTTTGGAAAAACAGTGGAATTATTCTTTAACAGGAGGCCAGTAGTCTCTTTTTTAAAAAGAGACTGATTTATACTGTCTTTACACTGTTGCTCTTTTCATGCAGACCACCTGACATGTCTGAAGAAGTTCTCTTTCTCAGCAGGTAGTTCTACATAATGCAACCATCCCACTTATTGGACAAAAGTATTGGGACGTATGACCGTTACACCAACGGCGAATTTTTTTGACGTTGCATTTAAATACATTTTAATATGGTGTCCCTTTGCAACTACAACAGCTTCCATTTTTCTTGGAAGGCTTTCCACAAGATGACGGAGTGTTTCTGGGTGAGTGTCCCAATACTTTTGTCGACGATAGTGTATTTTAACTGATGTGCCTATCACTAGCTGTCCCAGTTAGCATGAACGAACCCTATCTAAATTTGTTTGATAAAAACAATGTGTGTGTAATCTCTACAGCATAATCCTTCTTTCTTATAACGTTGTAAGCCATATTTGCGGTATAGGGAGATCATATTTCTCCGCTGCTTTTTAGCTGTGTTTTAATGTTTTCTTACCTTGCTGCTAACGTTGCTCAAGTTGGCCAGTCAAACAGAGAGATTCACAGAGACATATTATAACAGTTAAAATGATATAAAAGGTAGGATAATAGCCTAAAACGTAAATAAAACCCACAGCGTGTCTAGTTTGCGAAAAAGATAGTTGGGAAGCCTGTATACATTACGAGGAGCTTTGGTTGTCTTTAAAGTTATTAAAATTAGCAAATACTGGCCAATCGAAAAGCTAATATACTCGTAAACGATTATAACATGAAATAAAAAAAGAAAACAAACATTATGAATGTTTTACGTCGTAAAAAAGTGTATTCTTTAAAAACCGTGGTTTTGAAATCTTATGCATGGCTCCATAGCTCAGTGGTTAGAGCACTGGTCTTGTAAACCAGGGGTCGCGAGTTCGATCCTCGCTGGGGCCTCGAACTGTTTTTCATGATCTAGATAAAGAAGGCTATTGAAACCCTATGCTAATCTAAATCTGCGTTGTTACGACAGCAAGTGGACGGTACAAAAGAAGTAAGAGCAGCATAACCAACAGAATAAAATCCATTCAGCACAGCAGTGTAAAATATAAAATACACAGGTACAGATGGTCATGTCCTCAATTAACAGTTATCAGACGTTTTTATCTAAAGTGACTTCAATTCCAGTCTCCCTGGAGCAATTTGGGATTAAGGGTCTTGTTCAGGAACCCAATGGTGGTATGCTGAAGGTAGGATTGGTCCAGAGGCAAGTATCCTACCCACTTGTCCCCCCAACACCAGTTGCTTCGTAGCTGCAGAAACAGTAATAATGCACAAGAAACAATCCACATATTGCACCAGAAATATTGCACGCAATAATAACTATTTCACTTATCAGTCCTTGCTGTTAGGATGTGTGCGTTTGTGTGGTCCACTTCAAGGTGTTATACACGCACAGGGCAGAAAAATGTTCATTCAGGACCACACACACTTGATGAGAATCAGCTGTGGCCTCATTGTTTTTCATTTCCTTTTGTATTGCAAATTTTTCGTACATCCACATGCTGCAGTGCACTCAGTGTCTCCACTGTGAGGAGCGGTATTTTCCAGTTTTGAATGTATGAGAGGTCAGTGCAAATCAAAAGGACTTTCCGTTTCTAATCTCAGTGTCCCATTTTCATTTGTTAAACAAAAAGTTTCCCGCTGACACATATTTGCGATTACCGTGCTGTGTTCTTTTTCTCCTCCTTCTCGGTCTACTAACACTGGCCCTGATCTGGTGGAAATGTGCAGCTGAAAAAGAGACAGAGGAACTAAAAGGTTTCTTAATTTTCTTCATCCCAGCAGACTGCATCCTGCTCACTTCAATAAGGACGTCTTTGTGTGCTGAGCTCCATCTCCGCTTTGAACAGGGTCATTGATATGCTGAGCATTCAATCACATAGGTAATGCCAGCCTATCTGCGCCAGCTTCCCCCTCAAAAGTGTCCTTTCCACTGAAATGTAATTTTAGATTCTGCCTCTAGCAGCACCTAAGACTCAAGCAGAGTTTCTTTGCACTAGAAAGGACTTTTGCAGTGAAATCAGTTAATATCAGTTCACTGAACTGTCCCAAGTTTATAGTTAATATTGTATTTATATATATTTAATTATTTTCCCTCAGATATAAAAGGCTGTATAGGGAGCACTAACCATTTTTTTACATGCAAAACAATGGAAAATTTCTGGCATGTGAGACAACTTTATGAATGTTTCCACCTAATGTACAGTTATTCGGTTATTATATGTCTTGAATTAGTCTTAAAAGACTCAAAATGTGTCAGTAATATATTAAGGCGCACATTTAATAAGATTTTAGCTCTGTTTTTGTAATTTTGTGGTTTAAAAATGTGTGGTGTACCATCAAAAGCATACAGGCTTTTTACATTTGTGAAGAACAGGGTTGAGCTACTTGGTCGTTTTATGCTGAAGCGTTACAAAGACACCTGCTGGTGCAGTAGAGGTAGGGATTTATATCAACACTATGATGCCACTCTGTGTATGTGACTGCGTTATACCAATAGGGGGCAGTGCTGCACTGCAAATCATGTGCAACATGTACCAAAACACATAAGGACATTTATACATAAGGTCTTTGATTGGAAATCTGTTGCCCTTACTTATAAATTGATTAAAATATATAGACAACTGCACAGCAACCATTGCAGGCATTAAAAAGGAGTAAAATGCAATGAGACATTAATAAAAAACAGCATGTTAGTACAGGTGCTTTTTACCACTATGTCATTATTTATTTAAATCCAAAACAATTAAACCACACAACAGGCTAAAGACAGGTGTATTTTCTGTTACATGCTCTCTCAAACACATTTCAAAATAACCGACTTTTTAAATTCAGCTTAGGTGGGCTGCAGCTTAGTCCTATGGAAAGTTTGTTTCATATCAAAGCAGAAGAATATGTTTTTAATACTTTTTGATTGGAGTTGGTGCACTTTTTGCCATTATGGCTGGAGTGTGCACTCCTATTGGTTATAATGACTGAAACCTTGCAGCCATTAATAGTTAGGAATGTAACTTTTGCAGTTATTAACGCTTGTGGGTGGAATTGGATGATTATTGGCTGATAACACCTGATTTTTTGTTTGCCTCATTACATCTACAAACATCCAGCTGTCCTCATCAGGTTAAGGCAAAGAGAGCATGTGAACTGTCTTTATTGGCAATGATGCAGGAATGATAGGAATCTGTTGCGGAATTAAACATTAATAACAGTGTGCCAGACACATGGCCCTTCTACTCTTACACTCAGGAGATTTACGAGTTTGCATTTTGAGCATCATATGTATGAAGTGAATGTTTTCGTTATGAATCATGCTGTCAGATGAAAAACCATCCACACTGGAATCCATCCACTTCGTGTGAAAACCATTTACCAGAGGATAAGCAAGGAGTGAGCAGTGTTCATTGTTACGTTCTTTCCTGACAATGGAAAATAAGCAAACGTTAAATGTGTGAGGACCAGAAAGCATATTTCACACGGCTGAGGAACACAATCTCTCCCATCTGGTTTAAGCCAAATGGACCCGTTTCACTTCTCATATTGTTCACCATGCCTTTCTGGCAATTACGCTTGATTAATGAGACACCAAAGAACACTTTCTTCCAGCAAGCCTAAAGCAAACCATGGGCCTGTACAAAAACCATTTCCTCTCATGGACCAGCGACGTCTCCTCCTCCTCCTCCAGGGTCTCCGACTCAGACGTGCACAATATAGGCCTTTCTTAACCCTTGTACTACACAGCTCATCAGAGTTGGCTTATCAGAGTGTATAGGGGAGCCAAGGCGAAAAAGGGTGTAGACAACTGCTCTCAAAAATAGAAGCACTAAAATGGTTTTATTGGAGCGAACCACTCTAAAGCATTCTTCAAAGAACCATTTTTGGAAATGAGAAATGTGAGCGTAAAGAGCCTTTTTTGAACTTCGAACTACCTCCATATACTGTTTTAAAGCATTTAAGTTACATCCAAGCCAAGAACCATTTAGTGAGCCATCCAAGCCAAGAACCATTTATAACACCTTCAGTGTCATTTCAACAAGGCCCTGAGTTTTTAGCATGAATCCAATTCACAAATCTACATTCTAGAAGTAATCTTTATTTGTGTCTCCAGTACCTTACAAATGTACTTCATTCACAGTTTTGGATACAAAATATAGCCTGAACAGGTTAAGTTTGAGGGAAACAGCATCAGGCATGTAAATACTGATGAATACTGAGAATAGGAAGGCCACACATTTTGTCTGTTGTCAACACTCATCAGCGCTCAAACATTTAAACTGCTTTTGGGTCAAAATTGTTTCAGTGTGTGCTTTTAACAAGAGTTTGGAAGAGAAAAATGATTACCTAGGCAAAACCGGATACTTTGATGAACCAAAGTCATCTGTATACTGACAGGAAGAGCAAAAAATAAACATTTAAATTCGAGAGACAGTAAGGTGCCTGAAACATTTGACAGCAAGAGTATTTTGAGTTACTAAGTGTGACAATCTCTTAAAACCAGACTGCTGCTCTTTTTTCAGATTTGACCTGATCACTCAGTAACAGATCAAGTGAAGTAAACTTGCACATTCTCCACATCCAAAGCTCTCCCACTCAGAAGTGACCATGCCTATAGGTCCTGACTATAAATAGGAGAGACGTGAACGGGTCACTGGGTGGTTGAAGGGGTCCGAGACGTGTCTGGCTCCAGACCGCCGGTCGATCCTATACTCAGCTGTTTACTCACAGCTTGGGGTCTTCCTGTGAACCTTCCCCCTACTGAAGCTCCACTCACCACTGGTCTCCCACCACGGTTCCTCTTGCCCTCTGGACCACTTTGGGGCCATCTGCATGTACTATTCACTCTCCTGCCGCACTGCTAAGCTTCACGTGAATGTTTTTAGCCTCAAGCAAATTCTAACCTACATTAGAGAAGCTATCAGCTGTATTTGTGTCTGCAGTAACTTACATTACATTGCATTCATTTGGCAGGTTTTTTATCCTACGCAACTTACAATACGAGGAAACCCTCGAGTTTCATTACAGTGTGAGAACCAGAGGAGAGTTCTAAGCACTAACATCGTTATGTAGAAGTAATGCAAGAAGATTCTTACAAATGTACTTCATTCACAGTTTTCGAAGTAAAGCCTAAACACTACCAGCCATGTAAATACTGATGACAGTATGAGACTGAAAAGGCCACATATTTTGTCCCCTTTTTGTGGTGTCAGCACTCATACTGAATTTTGAATGTTTAACAATGAATAATCCATCATCGTTTTTTTTCTCATGGAATGTTATTTTGTATGTTCCAGTGTGTTTACAAAGCACACTGCTCTGCTTCTCTCAAAGACTGCATACCTACTCAAGTTTCGGGATAAGGTAACTCACCCATGCATTGTTTTCAGGAATCATACAATGCTGTTTGACTGTTATTACGGCTTGACAAACAAATACAAGACACCATTAAAGACACCATTAAAGAAAATAAACAGTCCAAGGGTCCTTGGAGTGCAGCAGATGTAGAGACAGCCGGCAGTAAACATTCAGTTAATGCTGACACTGCCTCTGAACAATGGAGGGTCTAAGTTTACTGCTCTCTGCTGCAATAGAGCCATTGCATTGTCCACATAACCAGGTGAGTTATCTTCTACCATTGTGGGAACGTGAATGGAAACAGCCAGGACACCCTGCCCAAGTCACGTCCGTAGCGTAGAGTGCAAAGGGTCAGCGATAACATCTCCTGAGTGCTCAGTTTTACTAAGGCCCAAATAGCCAGCAGACAATAGGCTGACCCTCAAAGGTTGGGGTCCAGCCATTCTGACGGCATATGCTCAAACTTAGTGCACGTTGTTGCATGTCTTCACACTACACTGATGACTTACGGACAAAGACTTCTTTTGCATCTGGGTGGTCAACAGCTAACACAGTGCTGGACTTAGTACTCAAAGTAATTATCGGAGCACTCACCTGCAATTGGTGCATTTAGAGGGTAATAGATGAAAGAGTGCATTCTTCACAGGAACTTTTCATAGTTAAGATATATATGCACACTGTAGTATTAAAAGTCTGATGATCTACATTTTAATCATAATTATATATTAGGTGACTTTTTATAGTCAGTAGTGATGGATAAAAGTATGACATTTCCTGGCTACTAAAAGTATGAACATGCTGTTAATGTATTTGTTGGCAAAGTACTGTTTAGGATGCATAGTACAATTATAGGCAGTGCTGTGTCCCACTGCATTACAACTTCATATCTGTCAATGCCTACACATAGGTCTCTTGACCTTACCCTCTGCCGTCAAATGCATCTTCTTAACCTCTTCTCCAGAGTCATAATCCCTTCATTATTGTGTTTATTTTAGGAGTGATATGTGCGAGTGAGAAAAAGAGTAAAACAGAGTAATTGTAAACAGGTCGATTTTAATACAAATTTTTAATTATTATCAACACACTCGTTTCCACTTACAATAGTTTATTGCTGCCCGTAAGACAATCTCTATTATATCATCATTAATTTCAAACGCATAGTTAGTTTTTGCGCAGGTGTACTTATGTGTTCATGATAAATGATCGTCTTGGGATTTGCAAGGCTTTAGGTTGTAGACCCTGTTTTTAACACCACGGAGTTGGAATGCGTTAAGAATTACTTTGAATAATCATTATGAAATAAAAACATCAGGGTATAGACCGGTCCCCAAGAACAGTTGCAGATAATTGGGACTGACATCCCTGACCCCTGTGTTATTGCTCTCTTAAGAGTCTGTGGAACAGACAATCTGAGAGCAGCACATAACGTCAAATCCCCCACAGACAAAGCCCAAATCAGCCACAGCTGTGTGCGGGACACCAAAGTCACACCTAGAGGGCTAGAGTTCAGCATTGTGACGTGGGTCTCATTCATATTGTACTATTCTTACACACACACACACACACACACACACACTTGTTGCAACACATTTTGTATTACATTGTGTTAAATACAGAACCATACAAAAGAAAAATATATGTAAAACCAGTTGAGTTTAGCTGAGCAGTATATGCTTTATACAGCAGTATACAAATAATTTTAATACAGTACATATTGGTATGTATTTGCTTAATCATTCCCAGACCTCCTGGTTCAGTTCAGTCAATACTTCATTGCACTAAATCAGGTGAGCTGCTGATGGAATTTCACAAATTCATGCAAATTCATGCAAATTCATGCAAATTGAGACATTGGGGTGAAATCTGGAACCAAACCCTGTGTTCTAGTCAGCTCACAAAACTTCAAGCACTGCTTACAAACAAAACAAATTGGGATTTTATTTGATGCTTTCTTATTTGTTTGCCTTTATTCATTCTAATGCTAACTTGAGGATTTACTGGAAGAAGGTTACCATTACTGTTTAGATAAATGGCTTCAAACAGTTTGCACAGGAGCCTAAGACAGTACTGTAAATAATTAAACTATGACTTTTATATCCACTTATATTAAGTGTTTCTTTAAGCTTTCTTCACATGGTTCTAGAAAGAACAATTCTTTGTAAGTGCAGCACATGAAGGTTTTAAGTTGACCGGCATGATTTGGGGCAATCCAGCACTCATAACCACCAGGCAACCAGGGTAGAACTGAGGTCAGCCAGTCCCTGGCAGGAGGGTTTATGTACTGCTTATAGAGACATTGTGACAGAGCCGCCTCCTTAATATGTTGCTCCAGGCATGGCCCATAGAGTGCCATAACCAGTGTCCAGAAGATGAAGACATAGAGCCGGGCAGTACCAGAAACAGGGGTAAGAGTGGACAGAACCACAAGCAGCAAGGCAGGAGTGGACAGCACCATAGGAACTTACGCAGGACACAGGTCAGGACGAGGGATATGGATAGAGATCAGGTCAAGGTTACAGCTTAGACTGGCAGCAGGGCCCAATTTAAGGACGAGCTCAGGTGAGCCAGCAGCAGAGGCAGGGGAAACTGGCCCAGTAAGCTGCGCAGGGCACTGGGACGCTGGGACTTAAGGAGCAGCCCAGGGGCCCAGGTAGGCTTGGTAATCAGTCTTGGGAATGAGATACAGGTGTGTGTGCTCATGGATGGGCAAAACCAGAACGGAGCCAGAGCTCCAATGCCAGCTGCCGGAGTCCATGTGGACTTAGAAAAGATAAGGAGACAGAAATAAACCCAAAGTGTTTTTATACGACATCATTTTCACCATTTTTATATGAATGTAAGAGTGTTGTTGTTTTAAAGAGGACACAGATTTTTCAGGTCCTATACTTTTTTCCACAAGAACAGGAATATATGCATCATTTTTACAACACACTTACATAATTATTAATACAAATATAACATATGCATGCTTTCCTAAGCTCAGTTTAACGTGACCACAAAATGCAGGAATATTCACAAATTTATGTTGAGCATTCAGTAAATGTAAATAAAAGTGTCTTACTACAGTATTTTATTGATCCAGCACTTTCCCTGAGGGAACAGAACTTTTTCATATGGTCCTGTATGAACTATGGAGGCCTTGTTGAGTAAGGATGCTGAACACACGCTCGCTCTCGAGGACAGACACTGGCAGGCGGCACAGGGCCACTCATTGACTGTACCATGAGCTTTTCGCTGCTCACTAACAGGACTCAGAGAGGAAATCTGGGATTCCTGTTGGCTTGGGAGAGTAAAAAGGGCTTTAACCACCAGGAGCTGGCAGTAGGCCTGAAAAGCCACTGTCAATGCACATAGCTCCCCTTTCACTGAAAGGCCCATGCATCCCAGCTTGTCTACTCACTATAACCCAGCAGCACTCAGGCAGTTCATGTGGGACATGTGGAACGGAGCTGCTTTCCTAGATGCAAATTAATGCTATTTCCTAGACCTAAAAGAGTATCTAATAGAGATTCACAATTGGCACTGCAATTTAAATTTAATATACTACTGATAAAATATATAAAAATATATTACTACTAATATTGCTGCTGTTGCTACTATGAAAACCAATAATAATAATAATAATAATAATAATAATAATAACAATAATAATAATAATAATTAGTAGTAGTTTAAGTAAGCATGAGAGACAGAACATTTGGGTCTGCTAGAGAGTCCTTAGAATTATAGGGATTAAAGTTTAATGCGCACGGTTAAAGGAAACACTCTATTGTATTAAAAAGATCTACCTGGTACTAGTGACCCAGACTTGTCTTTGACTTGCTTTTCTCTGACCTGCTACTCTACTTGGCATATGCAACACAGACTTTGACACAGACATGAACAATTTGACTAAAATTTGAATACACCAATAAAAATGCTAGGGCTGGGTGTTAGAACCAAAAATATATTCTTTTCGGACTTTCTCCTTCTTCACACTTTAGAGAATAGAGGTGAACATAAGTATGTCATCAGAAGTGCTGATGATAAGAGAGAAGCTTGTGGTCTCAGATAGCTGAGGGTCCTGAGAAGATAGCAATAAAAAAAAAAACCAGAGACGCTTTTCTAATAATTCTTATAATTAACTCTTCTCTGATAAAATCAGCTTCAGTTGGGATAAGAAGAATGATTCAAAATGTAAAATCTATCTTTTGAGCAAAGAGAGAGCTTTCAAACAAGGCTAGAGGGGGTTTTAATTAGAATGTTTCTTTGTTCTGTGAACTGTCCAAGTATAATCATAGCAAGTGTTATTTAAGACTTGGGTAGCTTATTATCGACTATCAACCTCAGACCCAAATTTCAAGTTTACATGACTAAAGGTAGGGGAAGAGACTCAACTACAGCACTGGCTTTTACTCATTGGACCCCACTGACTGTACAGGTTCCCCTTAGGTCTACTAGCAATTACTGTGTGCTGTGCAGTTAATCAGCCCCATCTACCCCATTCCTCATTGATCTGTTCCTGAATATAAGACCCCTCTTGAACGGGTTCTATTTAGATACTAGTCTTTCTCCGCACAGCTGTGACATCTACATGTTATTTTCTCATGGTAGTGTGTGGTGGTCTATCAGGCATAGTGGTGTGTTTTTTATAAAGTGGGGTTTTTACACACGTTGATTATAGATTATGAGTGGTCCACCACCCAAGAATATTTAGCCAAGAATGGCTTTGAGGTCAGAAACTTACCATTGATGAAAGACTAGATAACTTCAAACACAAAAAAAGGGGGAATGGAGCTGCAAGGTTAGTGTTTATTATAATGTGGCTGGTGAGTGTATATATAGATCCCAGAATGATTGTCTTTTTTTTTTTTAGTATTTACGACTGCAATTCTGTGAGACCCAGGGTGCTTTCCTATGAGAATCTTTTGCTTCCGCAAAGCTAAGTGTGGTAATCGTTGTGTATTTCTGGCTTTTAGCGGTCATCTGTATTTTTGGCCAGAGGACTGGAACTGCAGAGTCCTATTTGAAATCACTGAAGCCAAAAGCTCTCTGTTGCGCAGCTGACTGGCTTTTGTTACTTCCCCCAGACTTCACTCTCATCTACAGGTGATTCCTCATCTTTTCCACTGAGGCAAATGAGCTCTACATGTGCTTGGCCAGGCTGCTCAGCTCCATTCAGCTCCATTCCCCTCTGAATTAATAATGTGCTATCATTAGGGGCTCTAGACACAACGGTCAATCCGTTCCCCCCCGCAGATGTCCAGCCCACCCTCCTCCTCCTCACTGACCTCACTGCTGGTGAATTAGTAATGATGCCCAACTGTTCAGAGATTAGCCTGAGTTAGAGACAGAAACAGAGAGAGAGAGAGAGAGAGAGAGAGAGAGAGAGAGAGAGAGAGAGAGTTTGTATGTCAAACAATGCCATTGGCTCATTCAAAAGTAAACATATATATTATTGTGTGAATGTGTATGTTGTTGGGGTGAGTTACGGTTGCTCATTACTGTTTATTTGTCTTGAATAATCTGTTTTCTGAATAATAATTCCCTGTATATTTCAGGGCTGTCACAATTATACACTCATAAACATCCCCATTTATATCCTTGATTAATTGATTTAGTGATTATTTTGCATTTTCAATGATGAACAGGGACATGAAGATTGTGTTTCATCTGTAAGTTTTTAGCACAGATTTATTTTTGCATGTCACTAAAAAAAGTAAACCCACACCAGGAGGATCTCATCAATATACATATGGTTGTAGTTACAAATGATAACTTTGCAGTTATAAATGATGTACATATGACAACTATATGAATCATCAAAATGATCAGTTACTCAGTTACAAATATAATTAATACTAACAGCTTGTAACTTGCAATCAAGTTATCCTGTGTGGTGTGGAGCTAAACATTCATGATCAGATTGCCTGTTATGGCTGCATTTCTTTGAGCTCTGGAAGGTGTCCTGCTTTGGCGAAGAAAAAATTATATCAGTTCTGGGAAGTGGATCTTATGCAAACAAACAGAAATGTGCTAATGGTTGGATTTTTTTCACACCCAGCAAAGTTCTCTAGTGTGTGTTTGCCTGGGTGAGCTTTGATTAACAGTCGGTGGTCATTTAGTGCCAAGCCCACATGAATACAACAGCGGCCTTGTGTTAAAGTAGTAGACCACAGAGTATTCTCAGGTGTAACTGAATAGCAATTACAACAGGGCTGTGTCAATGAGTCATGTGTCAGGATGCATTTTCTGTTAGCCCTATCGAATGAACAGGACGGCCCGTGATGTGTAGAAAGTATGATTTAGAAAGAGAGAAAAAGATAACAGAGGGGATATGGTATTTGCCGAGACGTGATGTTATGAAGACGCATTGTGAGAGAAAAGGCAGAGGGGTTGGCGAAGGAGGCCACAGCGAGCCAAAGCTCTGGGCTTTGATCTCGGCTCATCACGGCCTGTTCCACCAGCCCCCATCTGGACTCACTTTTCTCAGGTCTGTTTTGCATCTCCCTCTCTCTTATTTATAGCCCCAAGAGCGGTTGTAAAACAAGTCCTTCTCAAACGCTGTTCCTGCTCTCCAGTGCACGCAGTGACGGAGGGCCAGAGCGCTTTCTGCCTGCCATTCAGCCAAGTTTTTTCAGCCGAATTTACAGCTCTGTTTTTGAAGATTGCCACAAACACAATCATAAACCTGAAAACTTCACAACCGCAAACACTGCACTTGTCACAAACAGCACGGAGCAACATATCGTAGCTGTTTGATGTCCAGAATGGAAACATGTGAGAGGAGCACCATGCCACACACATATTCAGAATCTGTAGTAAAGGCAAGTGCGTGATTTAGCTCAACGCTAATAGAGGTACATAACCTTTCATTACTTGTTAGCTACTCTGGCTTCCTTTGCAAACCTAAAAAAACTGACCAGCCACATTTGTGGAGAAGAGGAAACCGAATATATTTTACTTCCACAGATTTGTAAAAAAAAATGCTCTGTGTGATTAAAACATTAAAAAGTTCTAAGCAGTTTGATGTGAAATGATCCAGTATAGAAAAACTTAACAAGTCAGAATTGTTCCCAGCAGTGGTGATAGGACCCAGACATCCAACGTGTTTAAAGCCTCTTAAGCTACTTCACAGATTGTTATTGTAATGAGGTTTTGGCTTAGAATGTATTTTTGAAAACACATTCATGCCAGGGCGGTACATGTGGGGCACTGTAAGTTAGAACAGACTTAATGAAAAACATTTTCAGAATTGTCTCCATTTTAGCATGATCAGCATTACTTAAGAAATCTCAGAAGACACATGCTGGACTACTCATCATTTTGTACAGTGAATAAAAAGGCATCTGTGTTGTAACCTAGGCATTGTGTTCCTATCCCCACAAACACCAAGAGTTTCTATAGAACATTTCACATTAAATCACTCTGACTGACTCAGATTTTGAAAGATCACTGGACCCCTTTAAGGTAAAAATTTAAAGGCAGAAACTTATGAATTAATGGGACACAGCATGTCTGCTTTTGCTAGAAATGGGGAAATAAAGAATAATATAGATTGTAAGCACTTAGGCTTGATTGATATTGCATGTGCGCAGTATTATGAGGCTTTGCCCTACTAATGCACTAACAATTTTCTGCACGGTCTATTAAGCAGAAATATGTTCCATTGGAGACTTCATAATCATTCATTATATATGGGAGAATGCATGTACGTAAATGAAACATACAAAGCATATACATAATGAATTTGCCGGTCCCTCTCCGGAGCCTGGCCTTTATGTTTGACCAATGTCCTGTAACCGTTTCCCCATTCATTTATTTTTGTTTCCTCCCTTGGCTACAGACAAAGGGTAGGCGTCCCGCCCCTGGCCTCCACAGCCTCTGGGGTTTGTTGGAGGGGGGGTGTTTTCAGTGCAAACAGAGACACATACAGGTGGAGTTATCTTTGTCTGAACCCCTGCTCTGTCCCAGCTAGCCCCCCACAATTAGGCAAACCCTAGTGGTCAGCCAGGGAGCCATGAAGGACTGACCTACAATAAATATCGCCCTTTAACTCTCCAGTCAGGGTAGTTTTACTTTGTTATTGCCACTGATAGAAAAGGAACTGGACCGTGGGAGGTGTAGGCAATCTACAGGGTGGCATTGACTTCAAAGGGCAGATAAACATGGTATTGTTGTTATTAGATGAATGAAAAATAGTAAACATTCAATAAAACATATTTTCCAGCATGTGGTGATTTATTGAGTTTTGGATATTAAATATAATGCATGCTTGCAAAGGCGCCTTTTTCCAGCACCTCCCTTGGATCTGTAAGAAAACTTTATGGCTTTTGAGATTTTACAGCACCATGAGGCATCTCTAATGTTCATATCTGAGATGGGAAGATCGTTCTTAACTTTCGAGGGACATTCATGCAATTAGTTTTTTTTCCAAATAATGTCAAATCAGAATAAATGTATATAAAAATGTAGGAATATTCTTCATTGCAATATGGAAATCTGACCAAGTGTATTTGTGCTATATCCTGCAGCCCATCTTCACT
Organism: Brachypetersius gabonensis; assembly: GCA_037577145.1. NCBI lineage: Eukaryota > Metazoa > Chordata > Actinopteri > Characiformes > Alestidae > Brachypetersius > Brachypetersius gabonensis. The sequence continues at coordinate 43,844,913 of JBBJLR010000001.1, read as the reverse complement.
CTCACATCATTACTGGCGACAACCATGTGTATATCAATACCATCAAACAAGTGCGTCAGCCGTGCCTCGGAGGCCCTCGGCCTGACCTTTTAGTGACAACACCATTTTCTGTTGGGCTTTTGATGTTGAATAACAACTTTTATGAAAGAAGAGAAAAAGAGCAGCAGCCACAGAGGTCACATAAAATGTAAGCATGTATCTCAGCTTGCAGCCATTTGGACAGAGCTCACTAAACTATTGAGGAAATGTATTAACTGCCACAGCGGGAGAGGAGAGAGGGGGAGAGGGAGGGAGGGGTTACTGACCTCTCCTGCAGCACCTGACTTGGACTTGAGTCAGGTTGTGTCCTGGCTGAGGCACTCAGGCAGTGCTTAATGTAGAGGCAATTAGATTATTAGTGCACCAGATGGTGGTTACATAGCTAGATAGCTATTCAGTGATAAGCTTTGTAAGCCCCATGAGGACTGGCTCTCTCCTTCTCTTCATCCATCCGGTAACCTAATCTCAGCATCACTACAAGGCCACTTTTTTTTTTTTTTAGCTTTTGTTGTTGTTGCATACATGTGCTTTATTCCATCCACAGTTTCCTCTGTCATTCTCAGTCTATTATAACAATGCTCGTCATTTTGAATAACTGAGAGGTAGTAAAGAATTAATCCATTTGAATACTGGGACAAATTACATAGAACTTTTGGATACATCTGAAACCAAAGCACAGCTGTTGGGTTATTCATGATAATTCATGATTGCCCACACAGAATATAGACTGATCAGGCACAACATTAAAGCCACTGACAGATGAAGAGAATAATTTTGATTGCCTCGTCATAGTTGCACATGTCAAGGGGTGGGATAAATTACTCAGTAAGAGAAGAATTGTGTGTTGAAACAGAGTAAGGATCTGAGCAACTTTGATATGGGCCAAATTGTAATGGGTAGATGAATGGGTAAGAACTGTTCTCTGTAAGGACAACCGGTCATGAGCGTCCATGGCTCTGATACTTCTGGACCAAAGGCTAGTCTGTCTGTACCACAGAAGAGATGTCTAGTGTTATCTAGTGCCAAAAGTGCCTACAATCTGCACATGACCATCAGAACTGGGCCATAGAGGAAGAAAGTAACCTAGTCTGGTAAATCTTTTCTTTTACACCACATTGACAGCCGGATGCATGTACATTGCTTACGTGGGGAAGAGATGGCATCAGGATATACTATGGGAAGAAGGCAAGATGGCAGAACTAGTGCGATGCTCTGCAGAATGTTCTCCTGCAAAAACATGGGTCCTGGCATTCATGTGAATGGTAATTTGACATGTAGTACTTACTCAAGTACACCCCTTCATGGCAAAGTTATTCCCAAATTTTCTCTTTAAACAGGATAATTCACTCACAATGCAAAAACTATTCAGGAATGGTTTGTCAAACATGACAAAGGGTGCAAGGTGTTGGTCTACAGCTCAATATAGAGCTCAACATAATTAGGCATCTGTGGGATGTTCTGGATAAACTGTTCTAATCCATGGAGGTCCCTCCTCACAACTCACAGGACTTTTGTGGTGCTTTCAGAGGTCTTGTGAAGTCCACACCTCAACAGCTTCTTGCTGTTTTATACAAGGGGGGTCTCCTGGTCCTGGTCACCACAGCAGATCAATGTCTAAATTTCCTTCTAGCATACAGTTAAATGCACTATGGAATATATGCTTTCTGACACATAGGGAGTAATGTTTAGAGACCAGAGGTCACTCTATCTCTGTTTCATTCTAATTTATCATGTTCACTGACTGTGGATGTGTAAACTCTTAGAGAAAAATCTTCTCTGCAGTTCTGTCTCAAGCTTTTGATGCAAGTTCACATGTGAACTACTACTTTTTCAACTATCTCTGCTCAGTAACATCTCCAAGTCTGCGAAGGTTTACATAACTGCTAAATGACAAAAACAATATCACAGTAAATGTCAATGTTACATTTATTATATTTATGACAAAGCTTTTGTTACAAAGGAGATGAAAATTGGTAAAAAAAAAAAATTAAAAAAAGTATATAACTGAAGTAGCGTGGTGTGTGGTGTCAAATGAACACATTCCCTTTTTCACAAGGCACCCAACCAGGAACGGGATATTTCACTCAGCTTTATATAGTGCATCTTATGGATCATGGACAATAAATACTGTACAATAATAAATCTAACAATACATGACATGTCAGACATTTTACATTACATACAAAATCCTTTAAGACTGCAGCATTTGTGTCATTCTTCCCTTTACAATAACAAATTATAACAATATGTCTGCAAATTGTACAATACAGGTATTATTCAATATATGATAGTATATACACAGATATATCCACTTATTTATCTTCAATAAAGTGCCTTTCTTTCAGAAGTTTCTTAAAAGTGACACACAATCTTATCAAATATTCCTGAAAGACCGTGAAAACGTAAACTTTTCACCAAAGGATCTGTAATGGAGAGCCAGATATGAGTCCATCCATCTTATCGTCCATGGATCCTTGCTCATCTCCACTCGGTTCTCCTCTCTGTTCAATGATTAGATCTGAAGGTTCTCATCCAACATTCTAGAGAATCCATGAGTTTTAGCTTTAGTTGTTTCAGCATGTTTAGTACCGCTGGCAATGGTAATGTAATACAGAGTCTTTATTGTTATGTGAAGCAATGAAAATCTGCTCTAGTCTGCATACTCCATCCAAGTCTTGAGCTAAAATGAAACAGTAGTGGGAGGCTGGCACTGCTTCAGAGAAATCCCCCACACTCAGGCCAAAGCCAGTACCCAGTGAAGTAGATAGTGGGCTTTGCCCCTTTAGGCTGGAAGCACCCAAATCTCCCAGCCAGGGCACATACCGTACAGCTCCTGGATTCCAGGGTGCTGAAACGTGAGGCAAACATGCCATAACAGAGTGCAGAGGGTGCTCACGAAGAGAGATTAAAGCCCTTTCACAGCTGCACTCTAGGAGATTGTGGAGGACTGGAATGCAGTGTTAACTCACAGAAGATGCCCTCGTGGTTTAAAGGGATAGTTCAACTAAGCATGATAATGCGGATAACGACAGACTAAATGTAAAGCCTCCAACTGAGCTATCCATAGTTTGCCTACAGATGTACTATTTTGTGCCAACTGTTGCTAGGATGGACAAGCTGATGGCTACTGTGTAAAAAAACGGCTGCACAGATTCATTCACTGATAGCAACATAAGCATTTCTGACTGTACTATTGATTCCTATTATATAGTCTATGTCTGATCAACTTTAAATCTAAGTATGTTGTGTGTACGTGTCTGTGTGTAAATTAAACTTGGTGCTGCCAGAATAATTGCAATTAATTTTAGACCTCTATAAATACTATTACTAGAGACAAAGTATAAGTAAGATGCAACAGGCCAGTTTTGGACAGAATATGTAAGGGAAGGAAAAAACAAGCACAAATGTCCCAATGTGGACCTGATAGGACGTTCTGCACTTGAGGATTTTAGGGTGGGGCAACACTGTGTCTGAATTCACTCATTAGGATGTCACATCACCAAAGGTGGATGTTTTCCCTGCGGTATGGAATAGGCCTCTGTCAACACGTCTTTGCGTGGTAAATCCCTAGCATTCTGTTTCAACATCTCACAAAGAGACAGATCATGATAAACGCACAGTCTGAAAGGAGAAGCTTTAGCTGTTAAAACAACATCCCATACAAGTGGGCTTTGATTGGATCTCACTGATCAGCAGGGTTCTGCAAAGCACTCTTTGTTTATATAGTGGTTTGTTTGCTTCACAAGTGCACCTCCCATCTTAAGACGGAACCACCATTTATCAGCCAGGCAAAGACGACCCCCACACTAATGGACGGATCCCTGTCTTAGATTGCAATAAGAACAAAAAAGTGATGTTGCTGTAAAAAGGCAAATTTTGATGCCTTTTCATGTAAAGGTTTGAAATATGTGGCTGTATCAGGCAAATTAGAACTATAGTCTTTACACTGTAACAATAAAGGTTTTGGAATAAGACAGGCTAAGAGATTATCCAATTTTCAAACACTAAAGCAACATAGCAAATGAAAATCCTTTCACTTTCCTTACAGTTTTCAGGTATTCGAGGTGATCAGGTAGAGCTTGTGGAAACTTCACCCTCATCACCATGCTGTTGTTACAAATAAATACAAATTCTGCCCTCTGGAAAACAAGTTCTCTGGTGGATTATTCAGATTAACAGTTAATTTTCAAAGATTTTTGACTAATGATTCATAACAGAATTCTACAAATAAATACTTGTAAATGTTTACTGACAGAAACTGCCGGATGGCTTCTATTATAAATGCCTGTTGCATTTATGGTTTTGTGTTGTTTCCCCATGTACAGGCAAATGCATTAAAGTTATTGAACTTATAATCGACTGTCCGTTGTTTACAGGTGAAAGGAGTGCTCCTTTGTCCCTTTATCTGACTGCCCAATTATGTTTCAGTGCCATCTTCCTTTATAGTATATCAAAGATGGTATCACTTTGTACAAACATATCATCCTACGACAACCTGAATACGTTTAGGGTAACAATATACAGGCTCCAAGAGTGGAGGTATTCTGTGAAATATGTTGAAGCCGGCGCGCACGAGGCACTGGGGCTCATGTTTGATTTGTTTGGATTGATCTAGCCCGGGCTGGAGAAGGGCCAAGGCCGAGCTTCAAGTCTAAGACAACAAACGAGCATTCTGCTTGGATCTATTGCAAGTTTAGCAGCTTGAGTGGAATTCCTTTCATGACACATCTGAGTCTTCGAGCACATTGTAGATTAGAAAAAAAGGGAGTAGTTTGAAATCCAATAAATACAGTGAACTTGTTCCAGAGGATGCCATGTTTGAACCCCCCGCTGAGCCCTTCAGCCTGATTCTGAAGCAGGCCGTGCATTAGGCTCTATGAAGAAAAGTCTGTGGAGAATTCGTTACATCACGATCTTCCCTTTCCGAGTGCCAAACCAACATGTTATTTCAGTTAAACCCATGTTATTTTAGTTTAGCTGTATAAAAACAGTGTACAGGATCTCTGACCATGCACCCAGATGTGACTCCGCTCGCAGTACAGTCCCAGCCTACTTTACTTCCACACCTCCAGTTCCATATTCTGTTCTAATCCGTTTTTACCTTTAAAAAGGAGGGTAAGTCAGGGAGCACATGGCTTTGATTTAGACTTTGGCCTTATATAACTCACGTTATTTCAGTCCAGCTGTACACAAACAGCATAGGGGTCCTCTCACCATGCTTTGAGCCTCAACTTTTCATGCAATGAAGTTGCAAACACTGTATTTCCATAGCTACATTATTCTGCAGCTCTATATTCAGCTGTAGCTGGTTTTGACCACTATAAAAGTCAAAGCAAATAGCCCTATTTCCTTTAGAATTTGCATGAATTAACTGTAAAACTCCACTATCTATGTACTTTGCTTCCATTACAGATGCTGCAGTTCAGTGAGGCTCTCAGTACTCCCGGGCCTCCTCAAGCTCGTTCATATAGACGTCCTCCTTAGGATTTTCCATGCATTGCAGCCCGTTGTTCGGAGGTCGAACAGAATGGAAGCGGCTCCAGTCCCCCTTGCACAGAATCCAGGGCAAAATGTCCACTTTATAATGCAGCTCTGGAGAGAATTCTGTGCTGATGAGGTTGGGCGCTCCGGCCCCTTTGCCCCGTGTAATGAGCTTCATGTGGTCGTCATAGCAACAATGTTGAGCGGCCAGCGTGGTGCTGTCGAAAGAGAGCATGGAGCGCACGCAGAATTTGGCCGACGGCTTGTAGATATCCAGACGCTCTTTAGGGCCGCTGGCATCACGCCACCGGTAGGTCTTGCGAAGTTTCTCGTCGAAAATGTTGACGGCGCTATAGACAACCTCAGAGGGGTAGACACAGGGGCAACTGGGTAATTCAGTCAGGACCTGGTGGACGTACTTCTGAAGAAAGTCATTCTTACAGTTCAGCCACTTCTCACAGCTGTCCATATCTGCAGGGAGGAACATGAAGCAACTGGGTAAGTCACAGTACAGATTTTTTATATCGCTACTCAAACTTTAAGTATTAGCTACCTAATCTTCTTTTTAAATATCTGTACTTCCATCACACTTTTAATCTTCTTTCATTGATGTTTTGTGTTTTCTTTTATATTTTTTTAACACCTAAACATTAAATATAACATCTACATTTTTAGATACTCTGTCATTTTAAACCCACACTGTGTAAGTTATTATTACGCAGAAAAATGAATACAGCCTCTATTTCCAGTTAAGTGTAATATTGTTTTTCTCAAAATAAACCTGCCTAGTAATTAATGTGTTACATTTTTGCAATCCGACAAAAGAGATACTCTTTTATTAAAAACATTTTGGAACAAAAAAGGCATCTCCAAAATGTGAGGGTATGCCAATGAATTCCAGTTATTGGGTTCTGTTAAATTCTGCAGTTCTAGTACTGTAACTGACATTTCCTCTCTTTAATGTGGCAGTAAGAAACGTGAGTTTAAGTAAACCAGACAGTTCGGAACATCAGCAGTTTTCATCCCCTACTGAGGAATAAAGTCTACGCAGGGGATCTACGCCATACTGGAACATATTATGGAAACATACATTCAGAAACAGTATTATTACTTTATTTGGATAGCCCACTCTAGATGATTTGTAGATGTTTATCTTGCATTTAACTTATATTTAACTAAATATCTCTCAGTTCTTAATTTCCCCTAACCCTAACCTTGGCCCCACTCCAAAACCTAACTTTAACCTCAACCCAAAACCTACACCCAACCTTCACCCTGGTACTAATCTAAACGCCATGCCTGAAGCTTTTGAGAATCACTGATTCGCTGCAGATAGTTGTTCTTAATTACTTTACCATCAGAGGAATAATTTATAGGGCTGTATCAAAATAAAGAGTGGGACCAAAACATTTTGGTCTGATGTGAATTATAAAAATGTGCCTGATACTGTATCTTATTATGTTTTCATGCTGCATTATTATTATGGTTGAAAAAAAAGAGCTATCACTTTCAAAGTGTGTGTGCCAGATTTTGGAGACCCCCAAAAATCTAAAGCATTAGTACAGCTTCATGGCTACAGGAACACTCTCTGTGGGTTCAGCTGCCCACCCCAACTCAGCCCGCCCCCCCACCCCCCAAATCACCCTTCAAACTAGACCACTGCTTTCTTTCCCTAATTGCAGCCTTAGAAACATTGTTTCCATAAGAACAAGGATCCTTTAATTGCAGAGGAAACATGCATGTAACTGGACATGGACTAAACAGAAGATAATACGATCAATAAATATTCAAAGAGACAAGCAATAAAGCTGTAAGTACATTCAGCTCAAAGGGCGAGAATAGACCCACTCCATAGAATATTATCTCTTAAACACTATATAGATGTGTAATTATTACAAATCTGCCCTAGTTGGTGAATACTGGCTGAATAGTTCAAAAACATGTCATAACTAATATGCTTAGTACATCCAGCGCACTTTGGAAACAGCTTTACAATGAATAACTGGAAAATGGATCTGATATTGGGGGAGGGGAGGGTAGCAGCAAAAAAAACATGCAAAAGTAGGTCAGGTGATACAAACAGCAGCCACCCTTTCCGCTTGGGGTCCACTTAGGACATTTGAATTGTCATAATATATTTTTAGATGGCCATTTCTCAAGCTCTCCTTATCCCTTATAAATAAACAAAGTAATATTAATGTATTTGTACACGTGAATGACTTCTGACGCCAAATGGGCTGTTTGTGCAGTTTAATTTCCGTATGGGCTTGGATATGAATGATGTATATTCAAAACGTAACACTTATACACTGAATTTTTTGCCTGTATTGCCTCCTCTGTTACTGAAGAACAAAACTAGTTAACACATCTTGCATTTTATAGCTAAAAAGTAAATAACTTCATAATATCCGTGAAAACTACTGTTTAGTTATTGTTGAATAAAATATCAAATGATTTATATAACAAGTGATTCTGAACTTAACTGCAGTGTAGTGTAGTGGTTCACTATGCATTCCTTTCTATAGGTTAGCAGAGTAAAGTGCAGATTTTTAAACAAAAATAGTATCTGATATCTGATCAAATATTTGCACAAGCAATGGGAAAAAAAAGGTACTGTCATGCGTTCTCTGGTGCAGTCAGTATGTATAATGGAATATGCGTTAAGTGTTAACTGCACTGACCTGTATCGAAAGCATCTGTGTCATTCATCTCATGAGGGATAAGCTCGGTCACTGCATTCAGGTCATCTGAAAAGGGAGCAAAACAGCAGTTATACGCCAAAAAATCATTCAGTCAACATCTCAACTATACAGTGATTGTGTACCTCGATTTTTAAAATGTGTTTCAGATTTGTCTCCCCCACTCTGTTTGCCTCCACCAATAGTGGAAGCATGTCCAGTGAGGGCTTTACAGTATACAAGCACCATCTATTATAGACTGTGCATGCCATGCAAAATGGATCTGCAATCTCAAACTTCGATTTGAGGACAAATCAGCATCAATTCCCCATGACAGCTGCAGCATACTACACAGCGGTCTGTATCTCTGCCTAAATCAGCCTAGTTACACTAAATGGACTGGAGCTTCACAGTGTGCGTTTCGGTAAGTCAGCAGCGTTTAATGGCCAGGGCTGTGGGCGGACAGACTGAACTCTATGTGAGTGTATGTCTGTGTGTGTGGGTTGTCTAGACTGACCCATGTGTGTGAGGGGAACTAAAAGCCCTCATTGATCTTAAAAAAGCTTATGCATTCATAGACTAGTTCTGTTCGATGTACACTACACAGAGAGAGAGGCCAAAACAGCATTTTCCCTAACGCATTCTAACATATTTGCTCTATTTCTGCTTTCACAGACAAATGAGATTCATTACTGAGCTCAGGACTTAAAGGCCAGTTCCTGGGAGAGTTAAGACACGGATGCCATATACTCAGTCTTCGGTATAAGAGGAAACTGGCCTCTGCAAAGCTATGGCCTCAAACAGCTTGATCCTAAAAGCTGCTATAGAGATTCTGCACTGCGTGAGGCTCAGGTAAAAAGTCTTACTAGATCTGCAGTGGAGGGGGATGTTGCCCCATCATAAGTGCTTCCATGTGTCACATTAGTTTTTCCACTCGTTTCGATAAACAAATATTTGTTGCATGTGCCCCACAAATAGAGCGTGAACAGTTATGTCAACATTCCATCTGGTGATGGTGGAATGAAGATGAAGTATGCAACTACAGAAACTGCACAATTATGAAGCTGACCTTAAACATAAATAGATACTGGAAATGGGTTGAAAGGGCCATCATTGGAAGAGGTGGCATTTGACAACACAAACAATAATGAAATCATTAACTGGTGCATTAGCAATGCAATGTTAAGCCGTAACCTACAAATGAAAAGTATTTTTTGAAGTTTGCCGACATCTGTGCCTACCACCGAAATTGGTTTGTGCATGTATCTTTAAAATTGAAGGCAGGATTTAGTATTTATTTTAGAAATAGTTTACTGTGTAGAACCCTTGATGTCACATTTAGATTAGATTAGTGTTAGGATTTAGCTTCCTTTGAATATGAACCCTCCCTGTTAATGTTTATCTGCAACCAGTACTGGATCTGACCTGGGCAACGTTGTAGTTCACATGTGCGAGACTCCGTGGCGGTGCAGGCATAGCCACATGAGCGGATCCTCTTCTGGTTGCCATGACCGCAGGAAACACTGCATGGAGACCAGTCGCTCCATTCCTCCTCTTCATATTCTGTGAGTTTAAGAGAAACGTATAGTGTCACAAAGAGTGAATGAGAGGGACAACTTTTTTTCACACTGGCAAACTCCTTGGAGGACATGGGGTGGGTGATTTAATGACATAAAACCTTAATCATGATAAATGACACCACGATAAACCTTAATCATTAATATGATCAGTGCTTAAGGAATGGTGACCGCCCACTTTCCCTTAAAAAAGAGTTGTATATCACAAATGACCCTGCTTGTAGTGAAGACCTGCATAGTGTGCGTCATCAAAATCTTATTAAGCATCACAGTTTTATATCAATCACAGGTCTGATGTAATGAACAAGAAGACCATAAGAGAAATGCATTTACTGTGGATCTGCTGAAGCTGCATCAGCACACTTTAGAGGGGAACAGTGCCTGGAAAGAACACCTGAGCTAAAGACAACTCAGTCCAAGTTTGTGTTTTCCTCTCGCTGCCTTTTCCCCCCACTGTTTAAACTCCGTACCTGCTGGTGTTTGAACTACGAGCACTGTTTGAAGTCCCACTTCACGAGGTTGTAAAAAGCAGCTATAAAGATCTCTTCTCGGTTGCGCTTCCACAGCAGGGCTAATGATGCGCAGCTAAATTAAAATTGCATATTTCTCTCAAAAATATAATCTCACTAATGAACAGGATGTGGGCTCTGCTGGCAGGTCAGGCCTTTTTGTTGTAATAAATATGTCAATGGCAGAGACAGAGGCGAGAGGCTGGCCAAGACAAACAATTCAGCTGGAAAGCAGGACCTAACAGCTAAGCTTTTTGTCCAACAGTTCGCTCTTTTCATGTCCATGGTAAAGAAATGAAAGCTTCAAGACAGCTCCAAGGTGGGCATGATGGAAAAAGAGAGAGATTAGATTATGTTGATCATGGCTACTTGTACTTTGCCAATGTTGCTCCTTGCTGGTTGCAGGTTAAGTGCCCTAGAGATACAAGAACTCTGCCATGCCAAAGGAAACACAGAGGTGTTGACATGCCTGGTATGATGAGCTTTTTTCCGGCTTACTGTAATCCTGGAATGCTTGGACATGTGGGAAGAAAATCCAAGCAGGACTAGAGAACAAGAAGTTTAAAAATGCTAAAGCTGAAAATGTGAAGATTTTTTATTTATTTGTGCCCTAATTGGAGTAGCAATAAATACATTTTAGTTATTACTCTGATGAGTAAGCAATGAGATGCACAAGAACACACAGAAATCACAATACTGGCAGATTTTAATTTGTTAAACTGCCTGTATAGATAACAGGTCGTTAGGTTCGACAGTTAAGAAGAAATTCCAGAAGGTCTGTGGCAGGTCTGTGCCCTGCCCTCGACTAGGCCACCATGCTGCTCATGGCCGGCCGTTATTCTGCGGCTGGCCATAATTACAGGAAAATGTTACATTACTAAGTGTCTAGTGATTATGTGTAAGCCACATCATTAATAATGTGGCTCATTTACCCTCCTGTTTCACATTCTGGTTTGTTTGTACACAGAGTCCTGAACACTAAGCACACAAATTAGATACAATTTTAGAATGCTGGACCCTCAAAGGTGATGGGAGAGGCAAGATTAACCCTATTGTCACAACCGCACTTCAGTCACGTCCATAGTAAATGCACTGTACAGCAAATAGGTTTCTTCTGGGTGGGGAGTTTGTATTTGACCACACCAGTGCTTTCCTCTAATGATGTCTGGAGAACACGGCGTTTGGGCCAAGGAAATGGAGCTATAAGGCTCTACAGTGGGCTACACCAATCACATCAGTGTGGTATGACTCAAATGAGAGGAGTTAACGTTTGATGAAAGAGCTGATGGAACTGATACGACTATAAACGTTACTTTTGACGCAACACATTGTAAGCCAAGCTTTCTGGTCAGGAACACTGTAATTTGAACGGTTTACCAAGGGCTTCATCGAGCCCAAGTTTCAGCTGTGTGTTACACTACCAGAAAAAATATCAAATTCTTATATATACCTTTCAGAATAGAACTACATGGCCCATCAGACATCTGGGGTCACCTAGCTGTTTAAATCTTGGCCTGTTAGACATCTAGACAGTTGCACCACTTGGGAGCAGCCCCTCCTCTCCCCCCCATTATTTAGGCCAAACCGGCTCTTCATACCAACGAAGACACTTTGATGAACATGAAGTTAATTTTTTTAATCTAAACATACTCCAAGCATTAGTAAGTAATCTTAGAAGCTATTTGTCTTACTTTTTTAGAACCAAAAGATATCTGGGAACTTTTGCCTGGCAGTGTATAAAAAACATCTTGCTGTTTCTTTGCATGACAGTTTGCAATAAAGGTTTGTTTAAGTTGAGAGAGAGAACCATGGCACCAGCAAATGAGTACTCGAGAAAATAGAGAGCGTGAGGCATCAATTTGTGCAAAGCCCTGAAAAGTGCCACGAATTCCGCAGCGAGCTGAAAGCGCTCTGGCTGTATGAAGGACAGGGCAACGGCAGACTGGAGAGATAAAAAGCGCAGGGGCCTTCTCTGCCCAATCTGCCGTCTGATTGAACACAAATATTAGTTGTTAAGCCAGTAGAGAGGCCCCACACTGCTATTAGCGACCAACAAGGCTTCTAAGTGTGGCGCTTTCCCAGCAATAATGTCATCTTCAAAGAAGACACAAAGGCCTGATGCTTGAGCGCCCACAGTCAGTAATGTAGGCCAGACCGAGCCTTATGGTCTCCCCCACTGCCACAGACTGAAGGAAAAAATGCTTTTAAATGGTTTGGAGATGTAAATCTTGTGGAATCTTTTAACAATGCCTTCTAAAATAAAACCTGCATGTAGAGAACATGTACATCCCCTCTGATCCCTGGCAAAAAAACACAGAGACAAATAGGCATAAAAGAGACTTTGATGTATGTCACCACTAACAACTTAAATAATGTAAGCAATATATCAGGATACACTACATTTAGACTCTATTTTCTATTTACGACTGATAGGCATCAGAAGAAAGTCTGAGAGACTGGCGACAGCAACGGCATGTTTATACAGTGGTTCTTGAGTGCAACCTCAAATCATAAATCATGTCAGGACTACAGAGGAGGCTGGGGCCTACGTTGCTGTTTCAATCTAGGGGAGGAAATTGGTTTAACAAAAACACTTTCTGAGCGGGTCTACGCATACAAACTTTGTAGCTTGAAGCACCAGAATAAATGCCTGTTTATTTCTGATAGTGAGGCAGAGGGAAAAAAACAAAACCCCAAAAGTCAAGCTTCCTGTTGCTTTCTGATGGGAGGTGGGTTTTTGCTGCAACTCTGTAGTCAGGCAGTCTGTTGTTTTCTTGTCAGATAAGCATAAGAGCTTCTGCTCTAAGTGTAAATGATCACTGTGGGTTTCTTATCAGGTGCTATTTATTTAAAGCATTTATTTTTATGTTTTTTCAGCATAACATTTTAGGTAAGAGAACTATCACTGCGGTGATAATTGACCTTACTACAAGTAAAAATATGAATCAAAGAATTTACTCAAGTAAAACGTTGCTTATTGAAAAAAACATTATTTCAAATGACTTAAATATTAACTGAAAATTACAACTACTAATAACTGAAATTATAAACTGAAAATACAGTGAAATGTACTGACGTACTGAACAAGAATACTTCCTCATCGTCTTCTTCGGGTTAGAAGCCTGCTTAAACTGGACAAAATAAACATACTTGTGTTCCCAGACATTGAGTTCAGATAAAAAGATATGATTTACTTTTGAACACCATAACATTTTCTCATATAAGGTGCTCAGCTTTATTCTACTAATTGCTGAGGCATAATACCATTATTGATCAGTTCAAGCTTAAAAGACATTAGAGTGAAGTCATTGCATTCTTACCATAATTCTCCATTGAGTCCCAGCCTTTCCACCTCCTGCCCCAGTCCACTCCGACTCCGCTCAGAAGAGAATCTTCTCCGTCATAGTTGAGGTCCTCGCCGTTCTCTTCCAGACTGGCCTGGCCTGGGCTTTCCTCACTGGAGTCATGATACTCCCAAAAGATTGGCCAGAACAGCTTTTTGTGGTCAAACCATTGCTCAGAGCTTAAAGACCAGTCATTCCTGCCCTCCTTAGCCAGGTCCATCTCAACCTCCATCTGAGGGTCATCTACGACCTCAATGGTCACCTGAAAGAGAATGAACTTTCAGTAAGTTTGAGATCATTCTAGGTTCAGAACCTTAAGAATAAGTAATTATGTTCAAAAACGTCTACAAGCTCAATGTTCACCTAAAAGAGAACAAGAGGTAGGACAGTTATGGAGGATTTAAAGAACAGTACATTGAGTGTATTATGGGCAGTATTTCTGACTATGCCGACTGTCAAAATGATCAGAAAGCAACTCATAAAATGAAACCCGAAAAGATCCCTTCACTGTCCCCTCCATTAGCTTTAAGGAGGACGTTTTCTTGGTGATAGGTTTATGTTCAGCAAGCCTTGGCTTGTCATATCTGCAGGGTGATAGAGAAGCTCCAGCCATCCCTTCAGCAGGCCTAGACAAAGGACTGGCTGTTTATATTCTTCCCAACGTAACAATCTGATGGCTGTAGCAGCTGTTTATAAAGACGCTGTGCTGTTTAGCAGGGTGATTAAGCTACTGCAGCCACACCGATTACATCAGTCAGCCTTGTCCTCCTCTGCACTGGACTCCAGACTGTGAGAGCAAAGCTTAGAGCTGAGGGTCTGATCTTCTTCCAGAATCTACACTATAGATTGCGTGATGTACAGCACAGGTCACAGAAGCTTTTAAATCTTCTGAGATCACACAGTTCCCGCTGAGACTGATCAAGACTGCAATCAGCAAAATAAACTTTGCTTTAAAAAATGAACAGATTTCACGGGAGAAAATTACTGAGCATTCTCAAGCCAGGTTCACTCCGGATCCGCAGGGACATCCGATGAAGCTGAACCGCATCACGCTTGGCTTTGGTTCAGCTCAAACGGACTCAATGTTAGGGAAAATGAGTAGAGAATAGGTCATGCCTTTGGATGTCAAGTGAAGAGTGCAATGCATTATATTTTCAACTCCCCTGTCCTTAAGAACTCTCATAACATTATTATAAGTATGCAATATGATAAAAAAGGCATAAATCCTCCCACACTTAGTGAAGGTTACTACTTAAAGGAAAGACACATAAAAACACAAAACAGCTTTGTCTGGTATGTATGGAGGATGGACCGTTCCCACTTGGACGACTACAACTTTTTCCCGTTATAAAACTAAATTTGGATACCAAGGTCCTCTTGTGTATTTATTTCCCAGAAGTACTGTTTCCCAGAAGAACTTCATTTCCTCTCAAACCCTAATGCACACGTAAACTTCATAACTGTGTTAAAAATAAAAAAGGACCCTTCTTTACCTCGCTTTAAAAAAGAATTAAAGTTTGTTAAGGAGAGACTGTTAATAAAAATTCAACTTTTTAGACATTCTTGTTTCTGTTTCCTTTTTCTAAACTCTGGAGAAGTTTTAACAGGACAGCTGAACTGTGCTCCTTCAGCGTACAGGTCTTGCCTGGGGTAATTTAAGAGGCCTCTTTGCTTAAGAACAGCTGTGACATAGCCAATAAGTGCATTGAAATCCCACTCCCTTTTGCAATCATAGCTACAAACTTTGTAATAACAGTATGAAACAATGAGTGCATAGGTTAATTACATCTCCCGTAAAGTCTTGCCAAGAAAAATTAATCCATTTCTTCAGCTTACTACCAGTTGATTTAGTGCTCGGAGAGGTGGGAAAACTGCAGGACTGGGCATTGTCACCCAGCTTTACATATTTGTTATAACATATATGCCTTGCAATGTCAACAGTGGTGTTTAGACAGGACCTAAAGCCAAGACATACAGACCAACTACAAAGAAAGACCCCAGAACCCGCAAAATGATTGATCTGATGCAATTATTCTCGCTGTTCAAACTTTTAGCCATGCTGTAAACAGTCTGCGTCCCTATTTAAACAGTATTTGTGTACAGTTACAGAACCTCAACACTTAGTTAAGGGTCAAGTCCTTACAGTAAAAGGTGAGCCAAGCAATACTAAAGCTGCACACAAAGGGAAGTCTAAGTCTGATCTTTTTGTAACCCTTCTTGACAGATGTCTAATATCGATCATTTGTTGATTTGATCTACCTTTGTTTAATCTAATTTGGTTGAATTTATTTCATAATATTTTATAATTCCCCCTTGCTAATCGTAACTCTGTTATCCATTGCAGCCCATATGAGTCTTGGCTCCTCTCTGCGTATTTCTTCTTCATTCTCTTAAGGAGTTTCCCAGCCACTGCCACATTCGGCTCGTTAAAGGACTTATTTGATCATTGTGCAGCTCATACCCATTTTAAGGAGCTAAAAATCCACATAACTAAGCACGTCTTCCAATATAATTTTATGCAGTGAAAAAATGAACAGACTGAGTAATTTTTGACTGATATGCTTGTCAACAGTGAGTTGTCAATTATGATTAATCTATAACCTGCTGGATTTTTGTTAATAATGATGAAACAAGGGGACTTTGCTCAGACACCATGCCTCTGGAAGCCTACTTCACTACACTGAGTGTTGCATGAATAAAGCTGAATTGAATGTGGTCTTGCCTGAATATTTGGATTCTGGGAGCCCAGGTCAGCATTGGCCAGGTCAGGAAAGTTCTTCAGGTCTAGGATAAATGGCTCCTCTTCCTCAGGTATAGGCTTGGGCAGGACCCCATCTGAACGGATTTGTGACCATCTCCGCCTCTGGCGACGTGGAGGTGAGTGACTCCTCAGCTGGTTCTGCTGCTGCAGTTCTGCCAGTGTCCGTCTGATATCTGCAGAGCCAGCCTGGCCTCCAGTCTGAGGAACAACACAACATCCATTGATCAACTCATGCCACATCAGTTAGTTCTGATCTGTTTGATCTATTTTTTGCTAACGGAACACTAAAAGCACAATATTTTTTTAAGAATTCAATTTAATAACTTACTTATTAGCAACACAGTTTTGCAGTTAATAAATATTTGGAAAGCACTAAATATATGCAGACTTTAATTTGGGAGCCACTGTTCTCGAAGTATTCATGATAATCATAATATACACTAGAAAAATATACTGTAGAAGTGAGTATTTGCTCCTCTCATGATTTTCTCAAGCCTTTTCAGGTGACTTTATGTTTGCCACAGTTGTAGGTCACTGGGTGTACTGTATATAGTACACAACAACGTGGCAGTCTCTTAGTCCAACAACGATTCAGCTATAGATTCAGAGGATTCAGAAGTCTTCTGAAGAACAAAATATGGGGAAAATATTTCCTAAAGCAATTATACCATGCATGTGAAGAAGGTTAGAAAATCAGTCATACTCCAACACCATATCAAATCTTTACAGCTGTGACCCTGCACTTTTATGAAAAAAGGCCTGGGTTTCAAATAAACACATCTGGAGTGAAATGTCTACCACATGACAGCATATCAGGTGGATTTTGCAGAGGGATTAGTGGAATTATGTCAATAATCTCCGCACTGTATGGTTTTAAATAAGGTCTGCTCCATGGACTCACAATTGGCTCTAGACTGACAATATATGAAAAATGAGATCTCCCTTCATTGATAATGCTAGCGAGTTTAAATTCATGCTGGTTCACGATGCAGTTTACACTCAAGCTGTAAAAAGGCCAGTATCCTCAGACAATCTGTTGCACAACCCATTTGACATTGCAGAACTATCTGATTAAAGGAGAAGCTGTTGTTCTTATGCCACCATCCTACATAAGTTACTTATCAAAGACAAAGCCTCAGTGCTCCACGGGGTTCCCGTTAGCAACCAAACAAAACAGAGCGGGCAGAGAAACATCACAGGCATGAATAACATGACGGCGTTCAGCTGAGGTGCTCTGCTCTGTCTCCTTCGCCCACAGCCAGACACGCCTCCACCTCCTGACAGCTGGTTGACATTAAGTGCAATGCTGGGTTGAACTGATAGAGTACTGACTGTGAATTCCTGGAGAAAGGCCCAGGATGGTGCATGCAGGTAAATTATTACACATTAAGGGATATGTATCTCTTTCGTCTGGTTTACTTTAATATGAAGACTTGAAGTCTGGACTTTGAAGAGCGGCCTCCTGTTGTCCCAAATCCCAAACAGCTAGGATTTCTGAAATCATCTGCTATGTATCACCAGCAGTGACCATTTGTTCTTTAGATCCATTACAATCTCTATTGATGGTCCAGAAATTTGTCAGAAGGCATCTCCAGATAATCTCATAATGTCCCATCAAGCTTTACAAATGTACTAATAATTTTAACACACTGCTAAACAGGAGATTCAATTAAGAAGGACATTTCCCACCTGCCCTGGGCATGTACAGACTCTACCAAACTTGTACAGATCCTGCTTTTTAAGACTTAGTCTAATGCTTGTCCGGTACAAAACTTATCACCAATACTGATTTTAAGGAGATTTTATAAGTAATATTAGCCAATATAATGTAAAAAGGTTATGGTCCAGCGGTGCTTTGCCAACTGATATAACTGTCAGTATTTGACTGTAAATATATGATTCCTGTGGGTGTAATCCTGTTCATGATTACAGTTCACGATTCAACACTCTCACAATACTTTCTTAGTCATGTACTGGAGAAATACGGTGCTGTTTCTTTTACAAACTTGAGGGTGTAAAGACAATGCAACTGGATTAAAAGGCAGACTTAATATAATGACCATTCTCCGAAACAGCAGCCCTCAAATGCTCACAAATTTGATAAAGTTACCCTTTATTTTTTATTAGTTCTCTCTCTTTACCAGCTCAGACGCTAGTGTTGTAATATAGGCAAGCAATAGCTTACCATACCAGACATTTGCTAAATTCCTTATATTAAGAGTATGTGTTACAATATAATACAAATATTTTAATAATAATAACAATAATAATAATAATAATAATAATAATAATAATAATAATAAGCTTTTAGGCCGGATACCAACAAACTTATTCAACCTTAAAACTCGTCAATTTTACTGGCCAACTTTAGCAAAAGAGTCTTTAGCCTGACTATCATTATGAACTACATGCATGCTTTAGCAGCACCAGATGAGACCCATTCAGGCCAGGCCTCTACATCCTGATTTTCTATACTTCAAAGGGCTTGTAGAGGCCCTGTCTATAAGACACCAAAGACATCAAAGAGCTGCCATACAACACGACCAACCAGAGACCCAGTCACGTACACACCAATAATGACTAGGTCAATCCTCCAGCCTTATCTATTCCCTCCGAACTGTCCACCTTTCTCACAACTTAACCTGATAAACTTTAGACTGCAAGGTCAGTCTAAACTTTAGACTGCAAGGTCACCTTACATTCACAGGTTTGGAATAATGTCTATTAGTTCCTGGGGCGCAAGGTAGCCTATACGTAACTTCATGTAAATTTAATTGCTGTTCTGTGTATTCCAAAAATTTTAACCCAAAGATTTTATGTTTTTCTGTCAACTGTGCTTCAGTTGTGGTTGTTAATACCGACAACTACACAATACAACACCATATATCACATAGGCCATGCCTACTCTGTACCAGTGGCTCACTTGAGTCATTAACAGCTTATAACTGAAAGATATACGTTTTTATTATTCCCCAAAAATAAAACAGAATCCTATGCTCTGATAAACATGAGTGGATCACAATGATTAGAAGTTAATGCATAGACGAGACCTTGTTGGTCTAGTAGTGGTATAGGAAATAAATCCTCCAGTCTTTCATATATGGCTGATGGTGTTATCCGCAATGCTATTCAAAAGTTTCACACCACTTAAGCCAGCATTTATTAACACTATTTTTTAACCCAAACATTGTGACGCTACTTTCTATTGATTTTGTCTCCCTTCCTGAGGAGTATCAGGATAATAATCACCCTTACTGAAGTGAACACTCAACCTAGTTTAGAAGTTGTTGACTGCTATTGTTATTATTACTGACGATAATCTAAAGCAAAGACCCTGTCAGTCCCCGTCCCTCTCTTCTATTTATAGTTTTCAATCCGAGCAGGTCAACCTACAGGTTTAAAGTCAGTCCATTTCAACCACATCTGTGCTGCTCCTGTTCCTCCTTGTGCACATCTGGAGGCCTGATTTGATTGTCCCTCTCGTCTTCTGGCGGAGCAGCTGAAGTGAAAGGGGGGGCTGCCTGATCAAAGCTTTCCTCCACTGATCATGTGTAGCCTGCCTTGTCTCACTTCTCTGACTCCGTCTCTCCCACACGCAAAGCAGATGTCCTGCTCTCCAGACGATAAAGCTCACCCTGCCGCTCTATTGAATTTCACCATCTCCCAAGAAGAGAAGGAGGCACCTTTTCTGTGTTCTTCAAACAATTCCAGATCTCACAGAGAGCGCTTGAAAATCATTAAACGTTAAATCATTACATGGACGTAATTTAGTTATGCCACATATTTCCATTCCATCAAACAGAATAGAATATACAGATAACCTTATAACATAAAACACCACAAAATATCGATAATTTTTTCAATTAGTGTGTTTTTTAAATGTGTCAGCTCTTAATGGCTCTGACATGTTTCCAGAAAAAATATCCTTTCATGTGGTGATTGCATGAAAAAAGACTAAAAAGTTCTTTTTGGCACTGTTGGTTGTAAGAGTCAAGTTAAGATCTGTGATGAATTTCCAAGGTGGAGGCCTACTGTCTGGTACCACAGGACAAATGAGCGTCAAGATGATTTTGGAGAGAGAAACTGGAGTGAGATGTTTCATTCTGATGTGTCTCCCGAGTCTGAAGCAATGCTCGAGGACACACTCATTAGCCAGCGTCTCGATATCCAGCTAAATGAGATTTCCATGAAAACGTCTAGTCACTGCAAAGCTATGAGCTGTACTTTTTACAGGTGCGTGTAAACGGAGGAAGAGCTTCTATTACATGACGTCTTCTCTGCACTAAGAGAAATGAGGACCTTGAGAAAGCCTTCCAGGGATCTCTCATACCTTCTACTTCAGTCATGCTATAATCAAACCTCAGAGCAAAGTCTATGCCAAGATAAGCTACTCGCTCAACATAGCACCGTTCAGATTAGTCTCTTCCTCCACATCAATGGAAATGACGGGCCCCCGAGTTGGTGGGAGGAAAAGGATGGCTTTGCTTTTATATGAGTAATACAAGTTAATAATGGAAAACAAACTCCAGAGAGGACGTTCCTGTGGTGTGCAGCACCCCACAACAACTGACTCTAATTCAAAGTCCCTCAAGCTCGAATTCCTGGCCATTCACATGGAGAGGAGGAGTGGCCAAGTGGAAAAAGGCAAAAAGCAGCCACGCTTGATCCCAGTATCACTACAGGGATGGATGCCTGCCTGACGCTTGTCGCAAACACAATCCTTGTGTAATGTGTTTTCTTTCCTTTCTTTCTTTCTCTCTCTTTCTTTTTTTACCCCAGATCCTGCATACCACCATGTTGCAATCTGATTTGGTTGGCATGTTCCGATAGCATCAGTATATCATGCGTCTCAAAAACAGTGGTTGTGCTTTCTCGCCAGTGGGCTGAGGCACAGGGGCCCAAGAGAATAAGCACGGTAACAATTTGCCAAACATAACAGCAAAAAAGCAGTGGCCAGACTATCACTGGGCTTAGTGTGATGAAACTAGTGCTCCATCACCAAGAAAGCAAGGCAGATCAGAGTCCTGTGACCCTTTATATATCATATAAAATACATTACTCTTTTTCAACATTTCTGCATTATTAACTCTGACTGAAATCTCACATTGTAAAGAAACATATTGTTTGTATGTATATTTCTTTACAGCAGAAGTGTTTGGAGCCAGGAATATATAGCCATTTATTGACAATCCAAAATGACCTATTAACCTTTGTAATGTGTAATGTTATAACAGTAAGATAATGGTAAATTACAACAGTAAGATAATGGTTAAAATAACTTATTTAGGGACTATTTTGTCTTGCAGCACCCTGTAAGTCCACCTCCACCATGAATGTATTTTAACAATATGGTTGAGGCCTTACTCTTCTCTCTGAAACTCTCTTAAAACAATGCCTCAGATCCCAGGCAGTGTATTCATGATCACTTCTTCTAATAATTTTCTGTGAGGGTGTTTTCAGAGGCATTTATCACCTCAGATGTCTGGTTCCTATCACCTTTTCGGCAGGGGATTCTGGCTCTGTATGTTTCTTTAGACCGCAGCATTTCATATTAGCCTACTCCGAGTCTGTTTATACCTTAACCATTTCATTTTCCACAAATTCATAGGAATTCTACTTTAAGACTAATTTTAGGAGAGAATGTTAGGGAATGTGCTTAAGTATATTCCTGTGCTTTTCGTAGGTTTATCCCTTAAGCATTTAACGAAATATAAATATTTAAGGTGTTCTTCGCAAGTGGCCACAGACCAAAGTGCGTGTGCAGACATACGGTTAGATTCCAAATTCTCTGAAGCCCTCAAAGCATAACCTCCTGTTGTCGAGACACAGACCAAATGGGATGCATTAAAATGGAAAACTGAGGCAGCTCACTCATAATTCAATGAAATGGATGGATCTGATTATTCCCCTCCAAAAAAGAGGAAAAAGATCTTTTTTTTTTATAGGCCCAAGGATTAATCACTGTGTCAGAAGTCTTTATCCCTTGCAGAGCTGTTATGCAGTTAAACACCTTAGTGTGCAGGATGTGAAACTGGAGGAAAGAACGTCCAGATGAATATGTTCGAATTTGACTGGTTTCATATGGTATAACAGACAAGCTTCAAAATCTTTTTTCCGTCTTTCCCCAAACGCCTCAGCAATCAAATTCCCAGAGGAAACACCCATTGACACACAGTAACTGTGTTTACATTTATCAGACACTTTTATCCAAAGCGACTTTCATTCCCTAACTACAGGGGACAGTCTCCCTGGAGCACCTTGGGGTTAAGGGTCTTGCTCAGGGACCCAGTGGTGGTGCTGAAGGTAGGAGTTGAACCCACAACCTCTTGATCTGGAGGCAAGTATCCTACCCACTGAGCTACCTCCATTTAATACACTTACTGTACACATCAGTACACACTCGATCCAGTACATTCTTTAAGAAGGAAAAGTTTCATCTAGAACCAGTTAGGGACTCTAAGCACTGTAGCCTTGTCAGAAAACCTTTTTGACATTAAAAGAGTTTCGTTATTTTAGCTTAGCTTAGGTAGAGATGGCTCACGGCGCTTTTATTTTCCCATACGATACTGATCCTAAAACTGTGGGTATCAGCGCTGTATGAATATGTGCCAGTTCAGTCCAAACGAATTTCATTTGTCACAGGACTCAATCAGATTCATTCATCTCCTTCCAATATCTGATCCAGCACGTCCTGCTGAGTTCAGCCTGATGCCTGGCATCGGATAAGTTTAGGTTTAGGTCATATTTTTACTTCAGTACAATATGGAGATACGGCTGATTAAATTATATTTCTTTGGTGGACCACTCTCCTTCATATCATTTATAGGTTCATCTGACGCAAGGACATTCCAGAAACAATAAGAAGCCAGATTTAATCTACTGAACCCTCGGGAACCATTCCGGAGTCAGAAAGTGTTTTCACATTGTACACACCAGCGATGAGCCCATGAAAAGCTTTTGTTTCTTAAGTCTAAGCCCCCTTTAGAGTAATTCTGATGTGTCTGCATGTTTGGATCGCTCTACAGTCTCAAACGTTTCATTACAACTAAAATGATTGAAGGCAGCGATACACACTTTGGTCATTACATTCAAGTCAATGGTAGGTTGGTGTGTGTGCCTGTGTGTGTTCTTGTGGTTTTACTGAAATATAAGCTAGTATTCCAGCATTAAATCCTGGATATAGCATCCAGGCAGCATGTTCAAGTGCTCGCACCGTATGCTTTGAAACACAGCTTATGGTTTACAGTTTCAGCTTAACCTCAATTAGGGAGCAGGATATTTGAGAGCTCTCCAACCCGCAGTCATCCAACACAACGGTAAAGAACAGCAACATGAACTTCTGAACAGACTGAAGAATTTGGCGCCCTCTGCAAAATGTGGCACCAGCGTGCGCTTGGTTCTAAGAGCAGGGGCGGCTTGCGATTATTTGGATTATCTGTTACGACACCCAAGGCTGCGCTACCTTTACAGCACCCCACTCATGCACCATTCTCAATCTCACTTCTAACCGCAAATGTCAGATGGGGGTTCGTTGAGCATGTGTGTGTTTGTGTGTGTGTTCCTGTCGCTCTCCTGAAGCAGGGGTCCATGCGAACTCCAGGTTACATTAATAAAAACATTTAGTGAGGTTGAAAGAAGGGAAGTACAAAAAGCCATATGTTCACATGCCACACAATGGGGTCCTGTCAGCATGACGCCTCTCCCCATGTTCCCTCTCTTTGAGTACTGCGTAGTGTACTTAAACATTTCAGTGATTTGGTGAGTTTTAGTTCACATAACGATTGACTGTATCTAATCAACTGATCAAATCCTATAGATCAGTGGTTCCCAACCTGGGGTCTGGGCCCCCCTTAGGGGGGCGCCAGAGATCACAGGGGGTGCACACAATTTTGTCTGCACTGAGGTTACCAAAATTAAATTTTTACACATTAAATTAATAAAATCACAATGTCTGAGCAACATTTGTGTGTGTGTAGAAGTGTGTAAGAACAAAAAACAAATTTTTGTAATTTTGTAATTCACGTTATTCTTTTTGTGCGTCTATGCAGATAGTGGGCCTGGCTTGTCTTGGACACAGACAAGGGGGGCTTCAAGGAAATAAGGTTGGGAACCACTGCTAAGCACACTTGATCAGTGTTAAGCACAGTAGCTGCAGTTCTGTTTGGAGCAGAGAGCATGTGTATTAAAGTTGTTTTTAGCAGGATATGTGGCTAGTAAAAGTCTGCCTGGGGTGAATATGCATTTCCTCCCTGTGGTAACACTCCATAAAGCCAGAGTCGCAAAGATAGGGCAAAGAACCCTCCCACAACCCTTCAAACTGTTGCTGATTGGTACTGGTGTATTTTTAACTGCTCACAGTTTTGGCCACCCATTCTCAGAAAGCTCAGGCTCCTCAGATCCTCTTCTACACTTAATGTGAAGTCGGACGCAGCTTTTCAAACTTTTCACCATCATTGAGTATTTTGACTTGAACAATAGTGTAACACGCTCAAATGTGCCTTTCAAACACAAGTAACGTCCATCTGGATGACAAAAGAGTTTTCAAGACATACCATTTACTCCATAGTGCATCTATGCAAATGTGGCTGTAAATTCACTGTTTTTGTGCTGTCATGTAAACTCATTTACATAATACCTCCTATTTAGCCTACAACAGCTTAGCTCCACCTTCTCACAATGCAGTTATAATAAGTGTGTCAGTGTGGGCTGCTTTTTAAATATAGGGCAGCCAAACAGAACAGAGGGCATTTATGCATGTCTGTCTTAAACACACAGTAACCAAACCAGTGAACTCTAAGGAATCAAGAGAGATTTGAAAAGGGCAATGTAAAAAATGACTGGTTTTGGTAAACAAAACATACAAATGTCATAAGTGGACATCCGGGAAAAAATATAATGCAAGAAATATGAATATTTTGGCTCTTTAAAATAAATATATTGTTGTGTGTGTATATTCCAAAATATATTATGTAGTAGTATGTTGTCAATGTAGAAACCTTATATGTCAATATTTGTAACTTTTTAAGAGAAATAAAAATGTTACCTTTTTTTGGTGGTGTGTGTGTGTGTCTGGGGGCGGGGGGGGGGGGGAGTTTGGGGTATGGAAGTGTTGCCAAAATTTCTCCTCAATTTATGTCATTGTCAATTCTACTCAACATTTAGTTCTCCGCTGCTAATACTGGGACGCTTAGTGTTCTTAAAGTTAAATGCAAGTTAATATAATGAGATTTCTCACTAAGTAAATCTGGACCATTTGTGGTGGTCTATTAGTCATGAAATGTTCACACATCGTAAAGAGCTAAATTGCCTTTCCAGCAGTTACGACAGAGTCCATCACAACATCAATGATTATCTGTTGCCTCCATTCTGATCATCAATCACCCTTTATCAGGATTAACACAGGGGCAGCTTGACCCCTAACCAGGGGTCTGCTCTCACACTTGCCACAACAGAAATCTACACTTCAAGGTTCCAGACACCTGCCTCAGTATCAGATGAGCCCTTCTCTTAAAACCCTTCTTGAATTATTTGCATGTCAAAAAATACAGCAGATATTAACACTGACATGCAAGATGGACATTTAAGAAACGATTGGATTTTTAGGGTTACATTTCAGGGTGGGCTTAAAGGTTTCATTGGGATTACAAGACAACTACACAAAAAGACCACAACAAGAGCACAACAGGTCTACACACAATAAAGAACTAATTCTAGTGAAATGATGGAAGGTCTAAAGAACAAAGACCTAATAGCTATCACTCCCAGCTCTGACAGAAACCATAGCAGATCTCATTAGAAGTCCACATCCCTGGACCTCACGAACCCCAGCGAGGGTGCTGTGCTCACATACCCGCAGGGAGGCGCTGCTCCCAGGTTTGCCATCCCTCTGTCTGGGCGTGTGAGTGGGAAAAGCCTGGACTGACAGGAGAACAAGTGTCAGGAAGGCAAAAAGTGTCCCCAGAGTCCTCATAGCTTTCCAAAGTAAGAGTTGCAGGGAAAAAAAAAAAAAAAACTCAAGAAGAAACCTATTGTGGTTTTAATTTGCTGGATAAACAGGCTGCAGGTCCAGAGCTCACTCTTTCTCCAGCTTCAGAAAAAAATATCCATGCAAAGTGTGTCCAGCAGAAGCTTCAGATATGCCATCAGCAGAGCCTCATCAGTTCAGATGCTGCGTGAGCACAAGATGCCACTGATCCCATCAATCATCAAGGTTCTCTTGCCCCTGTGGTCCATGTGTAGAGACTTGGAGGTCTTCAGAGACCCTTAAGTGTTCTCCTCGTTCTCTCCTTGCTCCTCAGCTCCTCCACACCTTCTGCTTGAGAAGAAATTCTGCACCACTTCCAGCATCTACTCTAACCCCCAGCGCTCGTCCTCGACTACACCCCATCCCATGTGCTCTCGTGAGGACACTCGCTCACTCAGGCTCCGCCCTCTCCTCACCTATTGGTCGATTTTTGGGAGTGACGTGTGGTAAGGAGGGGCCACCTATCCGACACCTAACGGGCCTGGAGAGCTGGTGGTGCGCGCCCCCGAGAGAAGCCCTGATGAATGAACGCGCGTTCACGTGACAGGAGAAATGGAACAAGATGCGTTTTTAAGCTGGCTTTATTCAATCTGTTATGAAAATAACGCGTTTGTTTCTTATTGTTTAGAATGTACCATGCATTATAGTTCTCACCATATAACGTCATTGCTGAACTTATTTTTAGAGATATTTAATTAAAACACTAGCTGGTGGTCTAGTGGTTAAGGCATTCGCCCGGTGATCAGAACATCTAGGTTCGATTCCCAAGACCGCTGGGCACCTCTGAGGTACCCTGAGCAAGGGGAGGGG
>JBBJLR010000001.1:43790947-43815036 GCA_037577145.1 Brachypetersius gabonensis | reverse complement strand
TATATGTATATATAACAATAAAATGTTTTTATTTCAGTGGTTAGGTCCCCTCTTGTTTTTCACATACAGTCATCCTCAGGAAAAAAATATAACATTTTCTTTCATCATGTAATCTTTTGTATAATTTAATATAACTGAAACTATATACTTTGTCTTATTATACAAGCTGTACTGTTGATTTAAAAGACAAATAAGAAAGCAAAATGCCATGTGAAACATCTTATGATATGATCATTTAACAGATTTTAACAGATGCAATGAAAAGAACAACTTATGACAGTAATAAAGATCTGGAGTGAAAATCAAGTTTAAGATAAGCCACAGAAGCCACAAACTGGAGCACTTCGTGTGCATTTCAGCACCTTTTATCGTAAACTAGCAGCTTCAGTGATTATGTCATACGTGCATTTAAGGGGTTACAGATGATATAAAAACGCACATCAGTAGTATTTGCATGAGAGCATGCACACTATAGACATGCATGCACATGTGAGGCCTTCTGGAGCTGCCTTAGATAAATGGAGACAAGTTTGTGTGTTTATCCAAAATAATTAAGACAAGAACACAATAATAAATAAATATATACACTGAAGAGCGGAGCGTGAGAGAAAGCACACCAAGCAGGTGTTAAAACTTCTGACACAACCTGAAGACTTCAAAAAACACAAAAGACAAGAAAAAAGTTTGTGGTCAGAGCATATAAAAGTGAGCATAAAAAAGGGAATTAAAAAAAATCCTTAAGACTATAACTATAAACCCGCTTGACGGACTGATATCAATATTAATTCACGACATTGCACCTTATTTGCATTACCTAAGCAAGAATTATGGGAAAAACGTTTAACACCTTTGAAAAGAAATGTACACACAATGCCTTCCTACTGGGGCGTAATGGTCTCTGTAATTGAAGATTCCTTCGCCATATTAGCTTACTGGTATAAACAAATTTTTCTTTGAGATGAAAATGTCAGGATATCCAAATGTGCATAACCAAGCACAGATGTTCCCCAGACATCACCCACACCAACCCTTCTGCTTGATATGGTATTGAAAAATATGTTTAAAAAAAAAAAAAAAAAAGACTGGCACTGTAAGAAAAATGACCATTAAGTTCAAGTAAGATACTAGTTCACGCTTTGACTCGAAAACCCGTGGAAACGTAAACATGTGGAAGGCGAAGCTGTGGAGATTTTGGTGCGTGATTTAGTTCTAGCAAATGCAATCAAGAGGAAAAAAAGAGTTACTTTCTGAAGCCAGCGTCTCTGGGACTGATCATTTGTCCCCCACCAGTCTGGTCCCACTTATTCATAAAGATGCTGTCTGTGTGCAGAAAAAATGGTTTGAGGGTTGCAGTTACATATGGCTTTAGCAAGAACATAAGCAGTCCAAAGCCTCTTGTGGTTGGCAGAGAGGAATTTAAGCATTTCTTTCCTCCCCAATAAATGTCACAATGAGTTAAGGACAAATCTTACGTCAAAATGACAGACAAGAATCAACAAAGAAGACGAGGGAGAGAAAAAAAAAAGAACACAGTTTCTACTTTAAAGCATCAGTGTTAAGAACTCTCTATGCTTTAAAAAAAGAAATCATGATAAAAAAAAAAAAATAAGAATGGCATTTGTTAAGTGGTTCATCGACTCTTCTTAGAGAGCCTCAGATGAGCAGTGCACTTTTGGTTTGGACTGGAAGGTGTTCAGTCTTCACACTCCTCATACGTGGTCTCATCAAAGGGCCGGTCGAGAGCAGGCAGGATTCTGTGTCGGGAATATTTCACCTGCAGTAAGTCACCCACCTCACTGATCGCACCCAGAGCCTGCAAATAACACACAAATAACACAAGCTCACAAGCTGTTACATAAGTCACATAAGCCGTTTGCAACATACTAGGTTTGTATAGTACAGTTTCACGACATTAAAATTATTTTAATAACTAGGACTGTGAAATGATTTAATAATGACAGATTTAATTATTTTGTATAATGACCACAAACAGCAATTGTTTATTTGCTCAATTTTTATCTTAATCAAGGAACTTTCCATGTTCCATTTTGTTAAGTGCAGGGTCCATATGAACCTGTACATGAAATGCCGGTAATTATTTTATCGCACGTTAACACAGGATTTTTACAAATTTTATTTTTTTTTTTTAAGTTTGTTGCTTCTTTTGTGCTTGTGAGTGTGCACAGCACGCATCTCTATGCATAGACATATATTCCATGTCTATGGCTCGTCTCTGCTGCTTCTGCAGGGGGTCAGGCATCCAGTAATGGAAAACCAGCTGAGAGCTAGACCGCTGCATGGACAAAAAAAATGGGACACCTGACCATTACACCAACAGAGTTTTTAATATTGAGTTGGTTCTCTTTTACAACTGCTCTAATGGCATTCCATTCAGGTGCGTCTAATTGTCTTGATAACTTCCGCTGCCAAACATGTGTTGTCCACGAGGCCAGGTGACAGTGGCACATGGATCATCTCTAAGCCTGAGGAAGAGGGAGAGAAGGGAGGAACCTCACAAAGGAAAGCCTCTCATCTACAAAGGACCAAAAAAGCTGAAAAGAGTCTCACTCGCCGCAAAGCTTTTATATGAAAATGTGCTTGCGGGAAGAAATGTGACAAACCCATAAATAATGCTGCGAAGATCATTAGCTGACAGCAATAAAACACACATGAAAGACAGAGAGTTACATCACAGAGAGAGACTGTAATTGATATCCTGACTTCCTCCTGGTTAAAAAGTTTCTGATGTCGTCTCAAACTTTTCATAACATCTCTATTCAACCTTGATCATTCAGCCAGCGAACAGATGTACAAAGAACATCTCGCAAAAACGGTAAAAAATGCGTAGATGCGATAACCGGTCACATCAAAGTTAGGCCTGTTTTCTTAGAGCGGAGGGGCTTGTGAGGTGGGGGGTGACGGCCGGAGTGCTTTTCAGCATGGCTAAATCAAGAGTCCTTGGGGAGGCAGATTAAGATGCTCTTTGATCTCCTGCCAGAGCAGACCCCTGTGGCAGGCACTTCTTATGTAAACCCCTCAACTGCAGGCTGCCAAAGAGAGCTGACACTGTCAATTAATTTATGGCATGGGACACTTTGAAGATGCAGCCTCGCATTCCTTTATCAGTAATTGCATTCAAACAAAGAGGGGTGTATCAAGTTAGAGAGACACTAAACTTCAGAGGATTGATGGACTGGGGCATGAACTCAGTTATGAGAGGTAGCTGTGGCGTGTGCTCTGATTTCTCAAAGGGGGGAAAAAGAAAGCAAAAAAAAAGTGAAGAATGCCAAACATTCTCCACATTACAGTCTGGATATCATGTGGTATATTTATTTTATCTGCGGCAGAGAGAATCCTCTCAGAGAAAAATGTTGCATATGTGAAACACGTAAAACATTTATTTGATTTATTTTTGCCAATTTTGTGATATACATAATGCTTATAAACAAGCTGTGAGTGGTAGGAAGGTACCAGTACATTACCTGGTCAAGCATTTCTTTGGTGTGGGCTGCAGACACACAGAAGCGCGCTCTGGACTCAATGATGGGGGTAGCAGGGAAGCCCACTACAACCACACCTATATTCCTCTTCAACATTTCCCGGCCAAATGCCCTGGACACAACACAGAGAAAGACTTGAAATTAATCTAATATGCCATACTAATATGCAGGTTATACAAGCAGGCCCTAATTAATAAATATATTTTTTAATTACAAATAATAGACAAAGTGAATTAGAGCCAGCAATTTAGGACATTGTTCAGAACACTTCTCTCTTCATGCTAATTATGCAGGCTGAAAAGAGAAAGCTCACCCAATCTTGGCAGGCAGATAGAGCATCATGGGAACCACAGGTGAATCGTTGTTGCCGTAAATGATGAAACCCATCTCCTGCAGCCTCCTGCGGAAATAGCCTGTGTTTTCCGCCAGCCGCTGGACTCGCTCTCTGCCTGGAACAGACACATGCACACACATATTTCAAACACCAACACTTTCGGGGGAAAAAAAAAGGCTTTTTCACTTGGCGTTAATCTGCTTTTTCCATAGCCCTTTCATGCGATCAGACAATTAAACTTACCAATCCACAGGACCCATTACTGGAGTTAATAGGGAACCTGACCACCTGAGCTATAAACTTTATCATCGGACTGGAGCAAGAGCCGAGCCGTGGCTCCGTATGCAGTCCGTCCCGAACTGTTAAAAGGAGAAATATTTTATACCTGCTGATTTTATACAGCTTTTTAAATTTCCCCTGTGATGTCATCGAACCGTGTGCCCTTTGCACAGAGAAAGGGATAAGATGTTTACTATTCATGTTTCCAACTTGAAGTTTTATCACACTTTTAGCTCCATCTAAGCCCCCATGTCTCTGGCAGAGAGATGCTAATCAGCTGGCTAAACAAACCCCAGTGCTGTATGTAATAGTGGTGCTCTTAGAGGCTGTGTCAAAAAACTCCATACTGCGACTGAACTGCAAGAGATAAGCCTAATGAGAAACAGGCCATAAACAACCCTTCAAAAACATGCTGCAAGTGGGTGAATTCAACTGCTTTCTTTTGGAGAGGGGCGTGCATTCCCCTAAGAAGGCCCACTCGGCGATCAAACTCAAAGGAATTCTTCGGGCGTCTGAGCACTGTGCAGTGATCTGTTGAAAAGCGTTTGCATTTGTGAAAGCTTCAGCTTTCACTTCCCAAGAGTTCTGGGCACTCAAAGGAACAGCACAGCAGAATTTCTCTTTCTTTGCAGCCACACTTGTGGCACCTACAAGCCAGATGTGCCAGACACTACAGTGAGGTCAGGGTAAAGCAGTGCCTGAACCGTATCAAAAGAAAAATGAAAGTTGGGAATAGCATACTGACACTTAAACTTCACTTTCCCCCATAAGTCACTCATTAGTAGTAAAATGTTGCTCTCCCATGTCACTCAGTGCTTCTAGACAGGGAGAGTAAAGATCAGCATGAGATGTGTACCACCTCTTTTTTTCTCCTTCAAAACAATTAACATTTAACAGTCACTACATCATCATTGTAGAGCTCAGCTTTCTTTCAGGAGACAACTGCCCTGGCTAGCATCCTTCCCACCCAAGGAGAGCAAGGCCAGTCATGCCTTCCTAGACACCCAGGCACTCATTGATGGCTGCAACATCGGCAGGAAACAAACACCATCTCCTAACAACAGGGACAGCATCTAGACAGTTGTACCTTTTTAGGATCTTTATCCTGGCTGTAATTTCTTGAGTTTATTAGTGAGAAGAAGGGTCTCTAAAAAGTCCTCAAATATAAACAACATCTCTCTAATGTCATTATAATGATTACAGATCTTTAGTACAATAACTAATATAAAAAGTATAATGATAAGTGTTGGACAAAAGCACTTTATATCTAGATTATGACTTTATATTTAAAAAACATTTAACCTGAAAACGTGACATGAAAGAATTAAAAAAAAGGCAAGAAAAAAAAAGAAAAAGAAAAAAGAACCACTGGACAGGGCCAGCTATCAGACAAGCACAGACACCAAAATCAAACAGGTTCGCCCCAACCAGCTGTGCTGCCACACGTTGCCCCTGACTACAGCACTCAGCCTCAATTAGGACCGTTGCATCAAATACTCTTAGCAGTGAAACCTTACCATCTGGTGGCCTGCAGGCAGGTTTAGCTTTACAGAATGTGGCGGTTTTCTGAAACAGGAGTCAGAAAGCAGTAAACGGAGGACTGGAGCGAGGGAGTAAAGGATAGTGTCCGAGCTACAGTGTGACAAGGCGAGAGCAGCATACATGCGTGTCGGTTTATATCTGATGAGCGCTTGTGAAAGGAGACTTGACTGGCTGTGAAATCGGAGTTCTCCAACGACCCCACTCCATGTAAACCAGCTACTGACAGATAAAGCAGGCTCCACATGTCATGACTGGGTCACCCACTTTGTGGCAAAGAAATGGAGCCTGAACATTCATGTAACACTAAACACCTTATTTCACTGCAGGCATTCCCTGTCCTGCTCTTAAGGATCAAGGTCCCGTCTCCCCTTGCATTGTAGCCTTACAAGATACTGGGAATTTACAGCCAATGCCATTTTCAGACCACTTTGAACTACAGTTGTCCCAGTTCAATCTAAAGGACCGATATAAGAGCTGATAAAGTATGACGTTTTACACCAACTGTTCACAGACAGTCTTTTGCAAGTTGGCATGATTGGGAAGTCATAAGGCAGGGGTCACCAACTTTTTTGAAACTGACAGCTACTTCACGGGTACCGAGCCATACAAAGGGCTACCAGTTTGCTACACTGAAACAGAGTTTACCTAAACTTCACGCATAATAAAGATGTTTTAAGATCTACATAAATCATTTTCAAATCCACATAAACGCAAATGTGATTAAAGAAGAATAGCAACAGGATAAAATAAAATGGTAGACGCTGCTCACTGGTGAATTATGCTATTTTTAGGACAGGCTACTCATGAGGTCCTTGGGGGCACCCTAGTGCCCGTGGGCACCACGTTGGTGACCTCCGTCATAAGACATCTCCCAGAGAAAAACAGTAGCTAGAGGCTCTCTAAGCAAGCTGAGCATTTTTTCCCAATGATAAGTGGGACTGACAGGAGGGGAAAGTAAAATGTTATTACTAACTAATTACTAATTCATTTTGACAGTAAATTAGCGTATGAAATATGTGAGTTCATGGTTATCATACACTAAGATAAGGTCAAAAAACAGAACTTGACATGTTTGTTTATGTGTCTTTATTTATGTACATTTTATGACTACTTTGAATTTGATGAACAAAAAATCAACCTGTTGCTCTCATGGTAGTTTGAAAGATGGGCATAAACAGCAGCCATTACTGCTGACAGCGATTGCAACCTCTGCGGAGTCCGGCTCCTACGAGAGCTCTTAATAAATGGAGGCACCTCCACAGTGAAGAGCACTGATCAGCTATGTAAACCGCTCAGAAGAACAACTGCAATGGAAAGGAGCATCTGAAAGCAATAACGTTGGAGAGGAACTCCAACTGCCGGACTTCAAGCCCTTCAGTCAGTGAGCAGGTCCTCCAGGAGGTGGGGGGGAGGGGGTGGTAGGGGGTTGGAGGTGCACTGGGGTGGAGAAGGGCTCTCCAAAGTAAATCTTTCTGGGGTACCCTTTCAACAACTAGTTTCACAATGCACAGCCCCCCAGTAACTCCTTCCAGACACTGGGACTGGAGGATTTGAAGCAAGAGAAGGGCTGAGAGAGGCTGAAAAAGCTTCCAGATGTGGGGGGCTGCTTACTCCCCCCACGCCCCCCAAAAAGCCAGTTCCTCCTCACTTCCTTTTCATCTAAAGGAGAGAGATAAGTACAAACATCCATGAGGACTTCAGGGCTGTGGTACCCCCCTTTCCCCACATGGACCTCTCCAGAACAGAGCACCACAAGGCTCTGCAGCACCTTCAAGGCTCAAATCTATCATCATATTCTTTACCTCTGCTGCTTCCACTGACTGCTGGGCTCACACGCAGCTGTCCAGTTCTTGATCTGAACTTCACCTCAGCAGATGAAGGCTGACTGATGGGGTTGTCACATATACAGACTGAAGAATGTCACAACCTTCATAATTCAGTACATCATAGAAGGCTAACAAGCTTGAATCAGGGTTTTGTTACGGTCATCAGACCTGTAACAATATATAAGAGAACAGAAAACTATCCTTAAACTCAAATCTGCCATTGGAATTAAAACATTTTCAAAAACAATTCTATGGTCTGTTCATCATGATGTAACATCAAGAGATTCTGTAAAATAGTGTAAAGAATACAAAAAATAAAGACTGAAAAATAATCTTAATATTGTATGACAGCCGTAATACGTTTCTGCCAAATCATTCCAACAATTCCTGAGGTTGTGCTCAGGGGTGGGTTCACATGGTGTTTTACTGAAGACAGTACACTGCACTGCAGTTTTCTCTTTCACGTTTTAGAAGGTTGCTGCTCTCTTTTGTAGAGCTACAATAGCAATGTAATTGTCTAACAGCATTCTGCCCCACCCTCCATCCAACATCAGTTTAACTGAAGATGCTAAGCTACAAAATATTATGTATGCGTTATATATTACAACTTGCTATTTTGGATGCCTCATTCTATTCATTTGTAGATCGCTATGAGTAAACACACGCAAACACTGTGTTAACTCACTCTAGCCAAAAGGGTTGTCAAAAAAAAATTTCTCCTCAGATACTAATCAATACTGAAATTTAGTATTGAGTTAGATATCAATTGGAAATGGAATCAATACTTAGACAAGTTACGCATCTGCTGGTTCACAGAAATTGCCAATTTTCAACAGGCACTGCAGCGGGCAGCCCCTCCCCCGGCTACTTGGAGGACCTGGTGTTTACAAGAGAGCCCCATAACTCGGCTGGGGAACAAACTAGAGCCGCAACATTTTCCTCACACCCTCAAGTGTTGCTTTCTCAACAATACTTGAATAAATGTCGTTGCCAACGAACATTTATCAAGTGACAAAAATGAGACAAGACGCAACTTAAATGCTGGTCATGTGACGATAACTATAACGAGATAGCTCATAAAATAACTAAATGAGACTAAATGAGGTTTAAAAAATAAAAACTACGCTAAAATTTCTTCATTTTGGTAGACTACAATTGCATTAACTAGAATTGCATTACTAAAAAAAAAAAGACTAAAACACCATTCATTGTCTAAAACTAGACAAAACTTTTCGCAGATAATTATCAACTAAAATAAGACGCAGTTAATTATCAACTAAGACTAAAATGCTCAGACTTTTAGTCGACTGAAACTTGACTAGACAAATATTAATAATAATAATGATAAATTTGATTTTTTCAAAATACCCAAAGACGCTGTACAATTTTGAGTAGACGGAGTATTTTTGTTTGTCTACTCACACTTAATTTTTTTTTTTTCTTAAGAAGTTCCTGTGTTTGTTTTTTCTCCCTCTATAGTATCGAGTATCGAGTATCATCCTTAGTATCGGTATGAAATTTCCAAGCAGGTAAATAACAGAGTGAAAGATGAATGTCTGATGTTTGTCAAGACCGCTGCTTGTACACACAATGTAATTAGACAAAACAATGAGCTTAGATATGCTCTGTAAGCCTTAACACACAACAAAGGCAGGAACATTTATTGAAGCCTCAGAAGAAATGCATTAATGAGTTAAGTGAGTTGCTCCAAAGCCAACAGCTCTTTCCAAGCACACTCACACAGCAGAACTTTCCCTGAACAATTCTGAACTGCGTAAATGTGAGATTTAGCTTAAAGCCAAACACACACCTACACACACCTACACACTATTTGTGAAACCTGTATCCCTGATATGCTATTATACAATTACTAATATGAAATGAGTAAACCATAAAAATGAATTCATCAAAAGTTGAACCATGTGCCCATCTGTAAAGAAATGCGTGGAGAGGAGGTCTTCACTGGACAATCAGTCAAATATAAGAGTGGCAGTTCTCAGGACCTGCACTGCCTTCTCCATTGCCTGCGAGAGGCACAATCTGCATCTGGGAAAGCAGCCCAAAAAGTGTGGAGCAGCTGTCGGCTGCTTAATCCTGACCTCATATGTTAGCAAACAAGAATCAAACCCACACCAAATACTAGGGAATTTACTTTGATGACGAAATCAAACAGTACCCGAGTGACCAAAAGTTACACAAGTTCAACTAAGCTTTGAGCCTGGCTTCCAAAACAAACTTGACGGCTGTGTAACAACTGGGTTAACAGCACACATACAGACGTGAAACCGCATTTGCAGCTGATGTCAAATTGACTTGTAGGATCTTAGACCACTTTGAAATAGGCTAGCCTTAGCCAAACATGACTGGAACATGACTTGCTGAGCAGAGCCAATACCAACTCTTCAAATCAGTGAAAACACTTTGGTTCAGACATAAGGTTTGTGCACGTCTGATAAGACTTATTGGGGGGAAGAGGCCCACAAGCAATGAAAACCAATGGAACTTGGTGGTCACTTGGTTGTTGCTTAAAAAGCTGCTTGCCCAAGTCACCCTTACCTCAAACTGCAAAGTAATCTCAGACAGGCTTGCTTAAACGGTTTCGAACATTTTATGACCTGCCGTTATCTAGAAAAACCAGACAAAGTACAGACAAAATTCAGGCTTTAAGGTTAACATAGCTGTTAGCTGTGCAATTTACTTCTACCCAACAGTATGTAATTCAAATAAATTTTTTTTAAACAAAAGTAAGTAGCCTATTCCAAATAACAATCATAACCTTGCTGATGTACTGCATTTGAGGCCAAAATTTTAATTTGGGTTTAATTCTACACGGTTTTGTGCAGCATAAGGCTAACTTGTTTGAATGGACTGGGTTAAATGAGGCTGTGTCATTGGTTGGAGCTGAAGAGGTGTGTGTTCCTGAGAGGACCCACAGGATATCTACCTTGCTGACCTCTGCCTGATTAGTTTTCTTTGTGCAACCACCTCCCCACTCCAAACACAACCCCCCACACACACACAATTGTTCCACATGTCTACCACATAATCTCTCACAGCTGCTCCACAAGGAGTTAATCTGTAATGATGTCATTAGTTAATCTGCAACCTGTTATTACTCTGTTCTCCGAAGTCTCACTGTTCTCTCTTCCCTACTCAGAAGAGAGGCCCCTGGAAATGAAAACAAAAATTACAACACTAATATCATTAGTCATACTGGCCCAACACAGAAGAGTGTCCGAGAATCTACATTAAATCTGGCAGGTAT
The DNA here is from genome assembly GCA_037577145.1 of Brachypetersius gabonensis. NCBI lineage: Eukaryota > Metazoa > Chordata > Actinopteri > Characiformes > Alestidae > Brachypetersius > Brachypetersius gabonensis. Next base: position 43,804,290 of record JBBJLR010000001.1, on the reverse strand, counting down.
TTTTACACTAAAAGAACCTTTTACACTAAAAGAACCACAGCAAACACAATTTGTTGCCTTCTGAACCATAAAATACATAAACATTTATAAAATCACAAAGGAAATGCAACAAAATTCACTTAGCATATAGTTTGTTCCAGTATGGGTTTCATGTAGTGTGCTGGAATACACTAAAAGGAACATGAAGAGAACCAGCTAATATTTCTTTTCTAAAAAAGGACCAGCCTCTGAGTCCCTTCTAGGTCAGCTGGTTTTTGTGGAAGGATCTCAAGCAAAAGCAGCTGGCTCCTTCTGACGATCAGACTAGTTCCTCAAAGTCAGTCGGTCAGCAGGTGATGGAGGAGACTCTCTCGGAAGAACCTGCTCAGGAACATGTGGAACAAAAGGCCTTTGTGGAATCTGTGCTAGGGAGATGGGTCTTTAATGTGAACACTTCACCTGGGCCTGACAGACCAGGAGGGCCTGTTTGGTGTAGCTGCTGGCCATGATTGAGTGGCAGAGGAGGAGAGAAGCCTTTTGGAGGGTCGAAGTAAAGGGCCTGATCGCTCTAGCTGTGTGGGTAATTGTTAACACATTTCTCAAGTTTAAACTTTGAGCTAAATATTTTACCTGGATGCCGTCTGTACATCTGTTGAAGTCATCAGTCTTATTTTGTGAGTGGTGGGAAATTGCAGAAAAAAAAACTCAAGCAACAGCCCCCCCCATCCACCCCCCCTCCCCCACACACTCCTTCTCTTCAAAGTATTCCTTGAGAAAGAAATACTCATGTCTGATTCTGGTCCAGGCTTAGACTCAGCATCTTGAGCAAATAAACTTGAAGGCTGTATTTTCATTGTAAAATAAGACCTATAAAAATAGGTCCTATCAAAAGAACAGTAAACTCTGCACGCAGTGCATGCGTTTTAGTTATCCTTATGAGAGTGGTTGTAGCTAAATTTAAAAAAGCAAAGTGACAAAGAGAAGGCCATGGCTTAGGAGACCAAAGAAGCGTTTAAGGCACAACAGGTCACCGAAAGAGGAATGTTTTTGAAACTGGATTAATTTCACACACTAAAGCTGCAGATAGCAACTGATACATGATGTGGAAGCAGGAGTGACAAAGGCCTCTCTGTGAGCGTGCAGTAGTGTGGAAACACCAGTACTCCAGGTAAACAGCTATTGAGTCCACACTATCAGCATTTAGTTAAGTCTCAGAATCAAGCAGATAAGTCTAAAAACCTAGTCTCCAAATACTCTAATAATAAATCTAGCAATTTCTTCCAGTCTGCAGGAACATGTGCCTTTCACTTTGTGAGAAATCCCAATTCATGCCTGAAAAGTCCTTTTTAGCGGTCAGACCGAGTACTCTTATTCTTTCCTTTGCCAGTACTGCCCTCTTGTGACAAAATGCAAAACTGCAATTACTACAATCCAAAAGGAGAACATACTTTCTGTAACTACTTCCACCTTCAGGCAAATGAGAGAATAAACACAGCATCAGCATAACCTAGAGGAGCTGTATGAACTGGCAATGACTCTTACCTATAGTGGTTCCATCTTCACCCATAATGCACTTCATAGAAGTGATAATTTGCTGCACAACTGGAGAAGACATGGAGGTAGCGTACACCGCACTGTGAGAATGAGAACGCAGGTAGTCTATCAGTTCCTGGGGAGATAAGAAATTTTGGGTCAGAAAGACATTAATAAAGCACAAATGTAAAAGATCAGCAAAGAAATGCTTCTTCATTTCTGCTCGAGCAATGACATTAACATCAGAAGCAAGTGACAGAAACTACCATCATGAAAAAAAAAATGCAAGCTTGAAAATGTTTCCTACTAGGTGTGTAATGTACTGTATAAACCAAACTGGGTTCCTTTCAAGCAACAGCTCTGCAGAGGTTAATGTTTTGTCTCGTTAAACAACCAGATTTAACTCATTAGCTACATATCAAAGCATTCATGAGTTTAGAAGAGGGAAAACAACAATGTGCAAAGCTGTGGTCTAGAATGAAATCCAGTTCAAACAGTGTCAAACACTGGGCGAAACCACAAACTAGTCTATTTGAAAGTTTAGGTTTCCTTGTAGCATGATGTTACCTGACAGCGTAAAAAGCGATTTTGAATACCAAACATGTCTTAGCAAATTGCCTGGTCACAAATGTCACTCCCTCAGCTATTGCTTTGTTTTGAGAAATACATGCATTGTCATAACTAATGAAGCAGAGGACAGAGTCTCAAACCTTCTTTCCTCCAATATAACCCCCTGCTGCTCCAAAGCTCTTTGTGAATGTGCCCATCATGATGTCCACATCTGTGGGATCCAGACCAAAGTACTCCACAACTCCTCTGCCACTGGGCCCCAGTGCCCCGATACTGTGGGCCTCATCCAGGTACAGGTAGGCCTTGTACTTCTTCTTCAATGCTATTACTTCAGGCAGGCGGATGATGGATCCCTCCATGCTGAGGACAGAGCAGTTTACTCATAGGAGTGTCCATTTCTGACCCAACAACAATTCTTTTGGATTAAAAACAAATCTTATTTGTCGTCAGTTGAACTTTATGAGTTACATCTCCTTGTTTTATGCTGCAGGATACATGAGAATGTCAGGTGAAAACATGCTACACCCTTGTCAGAAGCACGCAGAGACTGGTATTCTAATAGAAGAGTACAAGACTGGGACTCGTCATCAGAGAATGGACTCACCTGTAAATGCCCTCCACCAAAATGAGAATTTTCTTCCAGGGCCGGTGTGTTCTGGGCTGGCCGTGCACTATAGCATCTCTGAGCAGCTTCTCCAGACTCTGCATATCTAAGACAAGAAGAAACAGTATTAGGAGTGGTGGTGGCCAAGTGGGTGGGATACTTGCCTCAGGGCCTAGAGATCATGGATTGGAATTCACCACCACTGGGTTCCTGAGCAAGACCATTAACCCCAAAGCTGCCCTGGGAGACTGTCCAAGGTAGTTAGGGAATGGAAGCATCTGTTAAATATTTGTTAGTAAATTTGTATAATGTGTCAGCAGTTACAGTCAGTGTAAATACTATGTAGGCAGAGAAGTGCCATTTCCCATTACATATTGAAGAGCACAAAGACTACATTGACTAAGAGTACAAATTCAATATGTAATGGGAAATGGCACTTCTCTGCCTACATAGTATTCACACTGACTGTAACTGCTGACACATTATACAAATTTACTAACAAATATTTAGTCAGTAGAAGGTTTACTTTGGTTCTTCGCAGGGTTCTACCATGCGCTTATTGGATGAACAACTTTTAGCTCAACTTTACAAAGGTTCAATCTAATCTCTAGCTACCACATCTGTAGTGTTCAGTCAGTTACCACTAACAATAATTCACATATTTCCCTGTAAAGTAACAGAAATCCAATTGATGGAACAACTCTAGAGTCAATAAACGGAAACAACACAAAAATTAGAAGGCTGCAGCACCAGTGATTTCAAAGTCATGACAGACAGAAACCCATTATTGCACTTGGTACACAGTGTATTACATATTCAAGTCAAGTTATTCATCAGTTTAGAAATCCATTTACAATTTTCCATCATTATCTCTATAAAGTGACAGTTTTAGTCTTTCATTACCAATAATGATCGCAGGTATGACCTTTAAAAAGGGACAAATTTCATATTCATGCCCTGTAGCCAGACCTTTAGAGACAAAAAGGCCACAAGATTCAGATGGTAGTATAAATGAATCATGAGTCTGAGAGTGTGCCATAATCTCAACCTTAACCTTGATCTGATACAGAGTTCAGTAACAAGTAAAGCCGACCAATGTCACAAGCCAGAGTGGAATAGGGTCAATACTGAAACGTAAACATGGCTGAAATCACCATGTCCACAGCGCTGGGTGCTCTACAGAGGGTGGATGTGTTTTTGTGCATGAAACCTGAGGCTTGTGTGTATTGGAACTTGTTCAAAGCAACTGCCCTTACCCTGCTGTGTCAACACATGAGAGGTGAGGTGGATAAGGTCCATGGAGGTATGAGGCGAGCATGTGTGCGAGCAATACTACTTTTGGAGTAAATCTATTTTATTTGACCAAACTATTCATTTAAGCCTGAAAGTCATTTTGGGTTAAGACTGTGATATGTGCCTCCAGTTATTCAGAAGCACACCAGAAGAACAGATGGCACTGTGTGTTGTTTCCTGCTACTGTTCAATATAATATCCTGTCAAGCCAATGTATGGCCACAGCAGAGTGATTTGGAGAGATTGAGTGGGCACTACACCTGGGTAGTGTGGCTGCTACTTTTAATATTTTCATTCCAAACAAGCAAGAACATACTTCATATACATAATCAAGTGTTTTTAAAGCAACTAAACAAGCATACTCAGGTGTGCTTCTGCATGACTGGAGTGAACACCTGCAGCCATACCAGGCCTTTGTGGATAAAATCTGTGACCCCTGGCCTACATAATGTTTGTACCAGTAAGGATCATACCAGTTTTAAAGTAAAATGGAACTGAAAGAAGAGTCTAAGAATGATTAAAAAAAAGTCACATACGATACAAGAGTGGTGTGTTTAATAATCTTCATTAATGTTTACATTTTCAGTGAATGACTGCATTTAACTTCACGTACAACATTTGAGACAGGCTGGTACTCTGACTTCAAGCTGTCGCGGGAACACCATGCAGTGAAATTCATTTTACCACTGGTATAAATATAATTTATTGAAATTTGAACTGAATTGAAATGTACAACATTAATTGTGTCTAGCATAAATGAGACCGTTCTAAATGGGTCTGTTAAGCTGCATTGCTTTACACACACTGTGTGTCAAGGCACCTGTTACAGCAGGCAGATAGCATGCCTACATAAAAAATGTCTATGGCAAGGAATACATTTTAAAACATCTTTAAACCACAGTGTCAGGTTGCAGACATTCAACAAAACGGGTCTCGTGTGAAGCAGCCTCAGACACCACAGCTTCAAACAGTAATGCAAAATTCGTAATTCTCCCTAATTCGATTACAGTTGAATAGCCAGATCACCCATAATACAATACAACCACAAACCGTGTTATTATATTCTTTTGTTTAATATTAAGCTTCAGCACGCAGGGATATGGTTAGTCCCTGTGCTCACATCAGTATTAAAGACTGTGGCATATTTAGGGACTCCGCCTCTGAAATCCTGGTTTATTTTTCACATGAATAAGAGGCTTCTGTGAGTGGCACAGGCATAATAAGACTTTAGACTTTAGAATTCTTGGTGCCCTGATATAAAGAGCCAGACATGAGCTAATGTTAGTCCTGAGTATGTGCACTTGTCATGACCAAACATGCTACACAATAAGACAATATAATGTGTTCCAGTAGAGTTTAGTATGTAGTATTGTTACATCTCTAGGAGAGACCTGACCCCATATCTAATCCAGTTCAAACGCAGGCACAAGAAATGGTGGAACTAACAGAAACACTTGTACTCACTGTTGTGCTTAAAAACCCGGATGGTTGAGCCAGACAGCCGAGCTCCCAAAACCAGAGAGGCGTGATTGAGCTCATCGCTCAGAATCAGACAGCCCTGCAACAAGGAAACAGCAACCACAACAAACCAGTGTCAGGTTTCCTGCAGTAACACAACAGATTACACACAGTTGATTACAGTACGAGTAAAACAAGTATTCAGACATTGTTGCTGTTTAACATACTTCACATGTATGCAGCCATTATTAAATATGGAATAAAGAATACATTCATTAATAAAGATTTGTTAAAAATTATAATGGAAAAAATTAATTCAGGCTCCATAATAATATTGGGGTCCCTCTGCTGTGCTGGCAATATAAAAATGCTCAAAAAATTGCAATGTTATTCAGTTCACGACACACAACAAGATCCCTCTTGCTTTTTTAGAATCCAGTCTTGAGCTATTTTGGCTATGTCTTGGCAAAATATCCATCTTCACTAAAGATTCATTTGGGCTCTTAAGATCTAATTCTCCTCCAATATCTTCTGGTACATCCAGGCATGATCTTGGTGTAACCGCTAATCATGCAGCCTTCAGGTCATCCTGCAACTCTGTCTTCAAACAACTGCTAGCCTCTTGCTAAGCTTTCATATCATAACTCTGAGAACAAATTGTGAAATCTGCATGGTGCACCTGCCTGGAACCATTGGTTCAATTAGCATTCCACATGCACATTATGAAACAAGTCATTTTGACCAGGGTGTTTAAGGTCTTTAGTCAGCTTTTTCATTCTAATTGTTGTTTAATCACATTGTCCTCTGAAATAAGGGAAGCTTTATCATCTTTATCATGACTGCTATTGCATGCATGAAATCTTTCACAAACATGGCCACACTTAACATTTCTATCAAAAAGCGATCAGTACAAAAACAACATGCCTGAATGTTTGTTTCCTCTCTCTGCAATTCTTTTTGCTACTGTAGCACCCATCAATCTATCTATCTATCTAGACTGTGTTGTACTGGCTGAAATGGCACGTACTGTTGATGCTGCTGTTTGATAGGACAGACATCCTACCCGACCTCTCAATGAAATGGTTTAAAACACACACAACAGGTTTTCTTCTGATATTACTACTTAAAGCATGTTTGTGTGAAAAAAAAAATCTGAGTTTACCCTAAACCACCACTGCAGTGTCACAAGAGGAACAAAAAGTTGTTTTTACATTTAAACTGCGGGGAGGGAAGTTGTGAAACCACTTTGCTGAGATTATGACTGGGTGTGTGTGTGTCATATAGAGATTGGATGACTTGGCAAACGAGAGTCATACTCGGTTCCTTAAGGAGATTAAAACTTTCCCTCATTTAACACACTAAACTCATGAAGCTCTTTATAATTAGCTTGTGAGTTGCATCAGGTATGTTAAATGTAGCAGGAAATATGACAATGTCTATCATTATTTGTGATTGCTTTTTTTGTCAATGTAAACTTAACTAATGTCAGGGGAAAAAAAGAATTGCATTCCATGCATTGTGAAAGCTTCTTAAAGTATGGTGACATATACTTTCGGCCATATCCCTGTAGTTTGTTTCCCTCCAGACCTGCAGCCAACCACCCCCTTTTTAAGTAAAGGCCGCCATACGCCAAAAAGTGAAACCACTTTGAACAGCCTAATGAAGGTGTGAAAGCTGTGTCCAACATGTTGGATCTGATGCACTCTTGTGTTCCAATCAATACCATTCTTTTACACAGCATTAATTATGTTAAGGAGCCCAGACATTTATTTGTCCACACAGAGCCTGTATAACCTGCATATAAAAGTGTTTTTAGTTAAATGGGGATGCTCTGAAGACGCCGTACATGAGCCTAAGACCTCCACATCGAACGTCAAGTACTGACTAGAGGGGTAGAACACTCGCCAGTGGAGCTGCATATTGCCTAGGGAGTCTGTGGAGCTGCATATTGTGGAGTGATATTGTTGGTCTAGTAATAATCATACAATTTTAGTACCTGTCCTTACTAAAGCACTTGTCTCTAAATCCAATCAAAACCCTACTTCAATGTAGCAACATCTAATGCAAAGCCTTCCTAGGAGGGGGGACTGCAAAAACAAGAAGAGAACTTCTCCATTATTAACCCTGATTTAAAAAAAAAAGGTTTCATTAGCAGGTCTACAAACTTATACATATACTAGATGTTCCTCTAATCATCCCTGACTAAATTCTTTTTAAAACACATTAACTGAAATAGTTATGTCATAATATGCAGCATTAGAACATGCACCAACATGCTAGAGAAGGATACACCCGTTAAAAAATGTGCCAGGTTATTTAGGCAGTCTGAAATATTGCAAAGCCATACAGGGAGCGGTCTGGAGTCAAAGAGAAGGGAATCCTGACAGCAGCCAAGAAAAAAATCACAAGTAAATGAGAGACTTCAGGGTCTTCATACTGCACCTTGCCAGTTAGCGCTGGAATGTTCATGGAATTAGTTGCGAAACCCATGCCAAATGCCATTGCTGATTCCACGCCCAAAAATCTGGCTACCAGCTTCTCCAATTCTTCATGCCTGTCCAAGTTACCTAAGCAAACAGACAGAACAGTCAGCTAAAACAAACTATAAAGACACTGAAATATAAACAGTTGCTAGAGAGCACTAGCTTAGACTGTGCGGTCAAGGAACGTACGCCTCACAGAGCCTCAGCTAGTACCTTAAAAAGTCAGTACTTCTCAGGCTGTGCTCACATATCATAACACAAAGATAAATCTATCAGCGCTAGCACTAGGGGTGTTAAAATGCATTGTGATGGATCGAAAGGAAGCAATTTAATGCCATCACTTTTGTAACATTTAGATTACAATAATATTCAATAATGTATGCAGTTGTTTGTGTTCAAATCCAAAATAACATTAAGAAAATTTAACTGTAAAAATTCCATAAAAAAGTTTAGTGTAATGGTTTACTGTCTATATTTCTTTAAACGCTCCAGTCACATCTGTGTATGCAGTGGTTATTTAACAAAAATGTTCAGTCATATCTAACCAATGAGATTTTATGAAGCATTTAATCATTTTCTAAATATTCTCAATGACACTGCACTTTAAAAAGGAGATTTCTTGCAATACATGTGCACCGTGAATAGTATCTAGGTATAAGCACTGACTCCATGCTATAAAGTATAAAAATCCTTGGAATTTAATTTTATCCCAACTGTTGTCCAAATGTGTTTATTAAATGAGTTTTAAAAGTTGCTCTTCAAACATGTGCAGGGGGGGGAAAGTGCATATTTGTACCTTTTCTTAATTTAAAAAGAAAAAAAAAACAACTGCATGAAGTGAATGCAACCTAAATTATGATGTGATAGCACAATAATGCTCTAAGGTTACTGAAGAAGTAACCCAACCCCTGAGAGTGCGACAGAAAAAGTTTATTTTCCCCTGAGAGAATTCAATGCTACTTCTTATCTGCACATACCCATCTCCTGCCTGGTGCTGCACACTCCAACCCCATATTTCAGAGTGACTTCTGCCGCTGCATCAGCACAGAAGCCCGTGTTCTCAGCAAAGCCGAGGTAATTGTACGAGCCCATGTTGATCACGTCTTTCACCACCCTGCCTGTGTAGCTGGGAGAAAAACCCAGTGTTAGGCAATCCTGCATGAAAGTCACTTTTGCACAACCAACCCAACCTTGCATTCCTAGATGCTACAGCGAATGGCATTTCTTGACATTTACAGTGCTCATAAACCCTCAGTATTTTAAACACTGAAATGAAAGTGACCCTGAGCGCAGTGTTGTTACCTTTTGATTTATGTGGCCTCTTATCATGAAGGTTACAAAAAGAAAGTGTTTTACAGAAGCTGGTATCACTGCTACTCACCTAAAGGTCCAGTTGTAGTCATAAGAAATCCGTTCCACCAGGTCCATTTTGTCTGCAGGCACGCTGCATATGGGCCTGTTCCAGCTATCTCTGATCCTCATGTATAGGTTTCGAGTGTAGAAATTCTCAAAATCCTGATAAAGTGGGACAAAATCCTAAAGGAGAAAAATAAAATCACATTCACTCACTTAGCAGTATTTCTATTGTTTTGTGCTTGTTGTTTCCCAGTCAAACATTCTATAAAAAAAACTATACATTAAAACTCACAAAAAGTTCTAGTTTTTTCATAAAAAAAAAAAATCCAGAAGCAACCTCTGGTCCTTTCTGAGCCATTTAGTACAAACAACACTAATATCCTTCCCCTGATACATTTCCTTCTTCCTCTCCTTTCTCTGCCAAGTAATTTAATGCCTCCTAAACAGTTCTAGATAAACTTCTATTCTACAGTGTACAGAGATTTTAGCATAAAGAACAAATCAGGACAAAAAATATCTGTTTTTTTAATTTTATTTTATAATCGTATGAAAAGGAAGTGTATTTCACCACATCATGCCTATTATTTGATACTGTTATAAATAAATATATAGATATAAAACGATAAAACGATATAAAAAAAAGATATTTACCCTTTGTTCCTCCCTTTCCCTGGCAATGTGGCATTTTTCAATTTTCCACTCCCTGAGAAAGTCCCTCAGGTAGCCGAAGATGGTAAGGATGCCATAGCTCATGTATGTAAGCACAGCCACCAGCATAGGCGTCTCTTCAAAAGACTCGATGAAAGGCTTGCTATAAAGTCCTCCATTGCACACACTGTGGTTAACCTGTAGACCGGAGCACTGAACTGAGCAAGACATGCATATGTTTTTAACTTGTGAAAGGATTGTTGGTTAGAAAAGAAGAAAATAAAAGACTGCACAAAGTGTAACTAGCTTCTCAATTGTGGTTCTAAAGTCCATGTAACAGCAATATGACCACATTCTTGTAAAACTTTCCTGATTAAGACAGCTAAAGACTTATCCTAGAATAATGTAACACGAATCCATACTATCTTCTACATATACACACGGCAGTCCTTCATACTTCATTGGGTCAACCTTGGGGGGAAACACTGAAACAATTAAGCCAGCAATGTAAAACCACATGTCTCGCAGTCACATGTGACTAGTCATGCTCCTAACAAATACCAGCCTAGCAAAGAGATGTGTGTGTGAGTTCCAAATCATCTACAAGGCAAAAGGGACCCTCGGCTTTAGGGCCATTGGAAAACTGGAGATTTGGAAAAGAAAAAAAAAGTTCATGAAGATACAGGCTACGCGCAAGCTTTAGGCCGACATTTTACATGACAACAAACACCTGAGACAATTCCTCTGAGGCTGAAAGGCCGCAAAGCATACAAACAAGTACAGCACTCTCAAGGAATAACAAGCATGGGTGTTTCTCTAGTCCTGTTTTTGGAACCACTGATACTATCTTCAATGCCCATCGTAAATCCAGCCTGGGCACCCCTGCTGATCACCAACCAATTCTCCAAAATTAAATTGGCTAATGTCTAACCCATATGTTCAATAACTTAATTAATAGGATGCTGCCTAGTTTACTTGTTCTGATCAGTTCCCAACTTTTACATAGTTATACCTTGAGTGAACATGTAACAAAATTTATTTTTGAATTAAACCTTTCATAGTTTTCATATTCCTAATCAAATTTGAATTTTCAGTAGTTCATTAGTGACAAAATGACTAAAGACTCACCTTTCAAGCTATATGGTCATTTTTTCAATATTTAGATTTGTAATCAGGCAAGCTTAGAGATAACTTTATTCACAAAAAATGTCCAGATGGGACCAACACAATTGTGCTTGAAAATACAAACCAGGCACTTTTGCTTCTACTTCAGAAGTGACTTCCTGCCAGGCTAGACAAACATGTTGAAGATTCTGTGACTGCCAGGGCCGATTAAACTTAAAACAGGTACACAGATCTCACTAGGTCACATCCTTACTTTTACCTGAAGTCTGCTTATCATTCTCAAAGAACAGAGGAAAGAAATTAGGTTTGTTGCTTTCAGGAAGAATGTTATATTAGGGCAATGGATTTGCCCTTCAGTCCAACCCTTAATCAAACACACCTGAGTGAGCCAAACTCAAGTGAGAGGCAGGTGAATATCACAGTGTGCCCTAAACTTTGTAGGAATGTAGTAAGCAGGGTTATACTTTAACAAACATTTTACTCTTTTCTTTAAAACAATCCTCAACGAACAGTGGAAGCCAACTAGGTTTGTTGCTTTCAAGAAACACGTTATATTTGAGCCATGGTGGCCAAACCCTGCTCATGGATATCTAATTCAGTCCCACCCTTGATCAAACACACCTGAGTTACTCAAAACTCAGGTGAGGAGCAGGTGAATGTTACAGTGTGTGTTGTGCCCTAAGCTTTGTAGGTGTGTAGATGTCCAGGAGCAGGGTTTGGGCACAAATGTAGACACTTTCATTAAGACTTTACCTTTTTTCTGACCACACACACCTTACCCGAACTCAGTTGAGGGACACTTTAATAAAGACTTTACCTTCTTATTTAACCAACATTCTTCAAAGAAGAGTGGAAGTCAACTTTCAGGAAACACGTTATATTTGAGCCATGGTGGCCAAACCCTGCTCCTGGATATCTCAGGTGAGGGTCAAGTAAATATTACAGTGTGTCCAAAGCTTTCTTCGAGTGTGGATGCTCAAGAGCAGACTATGGCACAAATTTAGACCCTTTAAAGAACACATTACCTTCTCATCGTGGTGAGTACACTTTGTATTGAGCTGTTGGTTCTTGAGGAAGCCGTTCCTCCCCACTTTGAGCCCGTTGACTGCACCATAGCAAGGTCCTCCGTTCGCTACTTTGCTCGCTCCACTCTCCGTCATGCTTGTCTCCCACACAGAAGCATGCAGTCGCACATATGAAAGGCGTGATGAGGCTGGCTGGTGAAGCTGGAACGTTACAAAACGACAGAAACAACCGGGAAATGACACGATATCCCCTCCCTACAAAATAAAAAATAAATAAAAGCCCCCGACAACCTCGAATGAGGAGGAACCTGAAATTCCACCCGCTGCATACCGGAAATCGACGCCCATGGCAACCAGAACGCAACCAATAGCAGCGACAAGTTTTACATAGAAGGCGTGACTAGCCATCTCAGCCAATAAGCTTGGTCCATTTCTTGCCAACGGGGCGTGACGACGACAGTATTCCAGTTTCACCCGTACACACCCTTCAGAACAAAACTCCCTTTATTTGTTTAAAAAATAATTTGCTCATTTTTATGTGCAACGAGTATTTTTAATATTAAACAGTTATTTATTATCACAAAAATGTTTATAACTCGCTCGGTTTGAAAGGGTCTCGTGATTATGCCTGTTGTAAGGGGCGTTGGGATGTTTAGAAGAATAAACAGCCCTGAATAAACAGAACACGCCAAACTAATGAACGAAACTGTGGTTGGCCTCGTCCATCAATTTGTGATAATGAAAAGAGAAAATAGTCACAGTGAAACCGAAGAAAATAGGATGTGTGACCCCGGATGAGGGCAATGAAGAGTCACTCGGGTTGACGTGTGTCGTATCAGCCAATGGTGTCGCTCAATTTTGCATATAGAGCGTGGCTAAGATGGGCATTCTGTTTTCGACCAATGGCAGGGCTGTGTTTAAATGTTGGGCGTGGCCGGTGTGTCAGTTCAGCCTCAGCTCTGGAGGCGAGGAAATGACCGCAAGTAACCTCCAGCTGGAAGTGTGAGGTGTTTCCTCTCTGGCCTGAAGTCTCAGTCCTGACTGAAAGAATCAGTAGACTTGTCTGTAAGTTTAGTACGCCAGAACCTAGGTGTTTTGTCATTATGTTTAGCAACTATGTGTGTTAAAAATGTTCATAATGAAGTATGTCTATCAATCTATCAGTCTATCAATCTATCTACAATTGAAACCAGATATTTACATTTACGGCATTTATCAGACGCTTTTATCCAAAGCGACTTCCATTCTCTAACTACAGGGGACAGTCTC
>JBBJLR010000001.1:43765993-43777425 GCA_037577145.1 Brachypetersius gabonensis | reverse complement strand
AGAGAGAGAGAGAGAGAGAGAGAGAGAGAGAGAGAGAGAGAGAGAGAGAGAGAGAGAAAGAGAGAGAGAGAAAGAAAGAGAGAGAGAGACTTAAAGAGGACAACAATGCTCTCACCTATATTCAGAACACAAAAATGCAATAAAATAGAAACTGAATCTGAATCTTTTGTCGCTTCATCTCATTGGAGTATTTCAGGAGCTGATTTTTGGCCTGTAGTAAACATAGTATACCATTACTTAAATTGACTCATTCCAAATATAATTGTTCTGTATTCTTACTATACTTTAAACATGCAAGGCTAAGGATGAAAAAGACTGAACTTAAAAGTTTCAACTTGTACAAACTACACAACTAAATCATCACACATATGCCACAAATTGCACTGTGTTGATTAAGGAACTCACATATACTTTTATTCATAAAATAGACAAAAGGATTAAACATTCAAATCAATTAAATCTTACACGCACCAAAGCCTTTTCACTTTCTGCTGTAATGATAATAATAAATAATATTTTCTTTATATTAATAGTTTCTGAAATCAAAAGTATTGATTGGTATTTTGTCATCTCCTTGCTGCACTAACAGCCTTTTAAACTCATCCCAAAGGTACTGGATGAAGCTCCATCACTCTAGAGAAGCAGGTGCTTTCTCCACAGCCCTGAATTTGGACAGCTGACACTTGGTGTTGATCATGGTGATTTTAGTATCACATATTGACCCAGGGGATCCCATCCCAACTGATTGTACTTTTCTATGGAGATTACACAAACAGTGTATGTGTGTGTGAATTAAAGTAGAGGTGCCTGGATTCTTCTGGACACCTAAAACACTTAGATGAAAAAAAAAATCCTAGAAAAAAATGACATTTTGGATCGATAGTCTAGACCCAAAGTGTCATTTACTGAATGCTGGAGCCTCAAAACTAATGTTTAAAAGTTTAAACATTAGTAGTAGTCAAGTTAAGTTTATTAATGGAGCCCATGATCATACTCAAACGTCATTCAATGCACTTTACAGGAATAGAATATAATATGAAGCATAAAAATAGAAGGAGTTAAATATAAAAATAAAAGAAATAAAAGAATACAGTGCATAGAAAATCACAAAAAGAAAATTAAAGTACAGAAATTTAAGAAGGTGGAGGAGAAAATTTGGCGCAAATCTAAAACGGATGGGCAGCTGAGGGCAGAGCCTGTGTCGCACACATACATACACATACAAGCAGCCTTTAACACTTCATGCCTCACCACTGACCGCAGTGTCCAAGTAGGCCACTGGTAAATAAACAAGTGCATCACACGGCTTCCAAAAAGCAGAGCCCCGCTTCTGCTGCCATGGCAACGGGGGCAGGCCAATTAAAAACAATGTCGGAGCAAATAACATAATGGCCCGTAATCAACACACTGGGAAGCCGGTGGTTCTGCCTGCTGAAAGCGCTCATCACCATAACAACGGCAGCTGGTGCTCTCTCTCTATCTCTGCTGCTTCTGAACATTCAGCTCACCTCATCTGGGTTGATTTTACGACTGAAGGAGCGGAGAGATAAAGAAAGAGAGGAAAAGAGATAGAGAGAGGGAATGAGAGAGTGAGAGTAAAGATAGGACAGGGAGAGAGTGAGAAACAGAAGGAGAAGACTGGAGAGAGACAGACTGGAAGGAAAAGAAATAAAGAAAAAGGGTGAAAGAATATGTGAAAGAAAAGGGACAGAGCGAAAGAGATACAGAAGGAGAGGATAGGGGAGAGAGACAGACTGGCAGAGAAAGAAATGTAGAGAAAGGAAGGACAGAGGACAGATAAGGGAGAGAAAGGGAGAAGAGTGAGAGAGACACAGAAGGAGAGGATGCGAGAGAGACAGACTGGAAGAGAAAGGAATATGGAGAAAGGGAGGACAGAGGACAGATAAGGGAATGAAAGGGAAGAGAGTGAGTGAGAGAGAGTTTGGAAGAGTAAAGGATACAGAAAAAGGAAGAAGGGAGGGGAGATAAGGGAGAGAGAGAGTTTTATTTGTGACTCCTTGAAACTGTGACAGAATGATGCCCAAACAAAGCCAGTGATAATGTAAAGGGTCCTGTAATCACAACAACAAGGCCGTATTTTGTGGGTCTCTACAACAGAGGGTTTTTTTTACCATACCTTCTAGAACTGTGTGCTCACTAATATAAATAGATTATAACACAACACAACAATAATTAATCCATTACAAAGCTTAAAGTCTATTATTCAATAGAATTGTTTGGTAAATAGCAAGTACTGTACAGTTACTACACACTGTTCTGAGGAGTTATGAGGAATTTAAGGACAGTCCTGCTTTCAGCAACTTCAGGCCAATTTCTCAGACCCAGATTAAGGCTAAGAATGTTTTCCATTTAACACTGGCACAAGACAACAAACCCACCCCCAGAGTTTAATGGGTCGAATCAGGCTGAACCTAAATATATAAGTCTACTAAGACCCTGTGTCCACTCTGTGAAATATACATAACTCATCTGTCCTCCTCTATGACTGATTTCAAGAAAAAAACCCAACAAGGAACGAGTTTCTCAGTATATTAATATTTACAATAATATTCATGATGTTCTTAATATTCATTATTTTCCCCTTGTTTATTCAGTTATAATTTAAGACGTTATTTTCTTATCAAACTAATATGAAATGATACAAACCACATATGCATTTCAATAGTTTGAAGTATTTAACCAGGACCTTTTGTGTATAACTCATGTCTATTCAGTTACTGATTTTGTGTCACATGATACGATTAAGCAGTTAACATACCCTAGCATGCTCTGTGGCATGTCTGGAAATGCTGAACAAGTCTTGGTTTTGAATCAAAACCAAGAGAACAAAAGATGTAAGTGACTTTGATCTGCAAAACACTGCTCAGCTGGCTAGTGTTTAAATGAGAACACTTCACTACAGTTCCAGAGACTTGTAGAATCTTTGCTGATTGAAGGCATTTTGGTAGCGTCTGGTAGCCCAACTTTTTTGCGTCTGTATTTTCTCTGAGTAACTCACTCGGTATACTGGTCTAACATTTCTCCCTCCATCTTTATTGATCCTGTTCTCTCCCTCTATCTCTGTCTCCTCCAATCCCTTCCTCTACATCCTTTACTTCATTTCTCCTTACATCTTTCCCCAAGTCTCTCTAAGTAGCAGAGCTTCTAGGCTAATACATGTTACTACACTAACATACGAGGTTCTGAGGCTCGGTGAATCGTCAGCAGCGCCGGCCTGTGTCTGCATCTCAACACACTGCAGCTGCAATTATTGGTAATGGCAGTGATTACAGCAATGACACAGAAAATGCAATTTTGCCCTAAGTTGCAAAGCTAATATTCAGTAATTAGTTGCCCTAATGAAGCGTTTTGTGGGATTTTGAAGATAAAAGTACACTTCGTCCTAAGGATGCATCCTCTGTCCCTTTCACACTCTACAGCCTTCTTCATCAAGGCATGTAACACACCGAACACACAGGCAGCAAGAACAGATAGATTCCAGTGTTAAAAACTTTTAAAAGGTCCCGTATCATACAGATGGGATTGCTGAAAAATACCTTGATACAAACTGAAAAGGCTATAATCTAACATCATGCTCTTTCCTGCACAGTGATGGATTTGTGCAATTGACTTTCCGTTAAATTCCGCAGTGAAAGCTGCTAAGCCGCGGTGATGTGTGGTCTTACTGTTGTGGAGCTAATTTAGGATGGAGCTGTGAAGGAAGGAGGCAGGTTTTGCACTCATGAACCTGCACCCGCCCCATCACCCGTACCTGCCAATGATGGGTAATGACAGAGTAATTGGAGCTTGGGAAGGGGGTTCGGGGGGAGCAACAGGGCAGAAACATGAAGCCTGCAAGAAGCGCAGATAAAATGGCAGCAATAAAAATTATATGACTACATACATCATCCTGACAGCGTATAATTTTATCGAAGAGGGCAGGGTATTTCTGTCTGCGTAAAATGAATGTCCTACCAAGGCCCTGGTAGCATTGAGAGTTTCCTGAAGGTGGCCAGAGATGGAGAGAAATTCCTGAGTCTTAGTGTGATCCAAGTGCTTATTTCTATGCTCTCCTGCTAAAGGGGCCTTCCGTTGAATCTTGCATCCCAAAAAAATAATCTGTCGTAAAATTACTATAATACCAGATACATGCATAATTTGAAAACATAACGTTAGTATGTCTTCTCTCACCAATACCAACTCAAAATTAAGTAAAGTAAATATAATTGTCCATGGTTAAATTTGCATTTGTCTTGATAAGGCCAAGATTTTGGCCTGTCCCTCACTATGAGTTATTTTCATAGTAAATTGTTAAAAAAAAATTACATTTTCACATTTGTATATTGTTCTAAAAGTAATCTCATTGTTAAGTAATGTTTTTAGCATGAACATGTCATCTCTATAAAATTTAAAGCATTTTATCAGTGTCCGCTGATTTCAAGTCAACTCTGTTACTGACACAAAAATCCCTGTAACATAATGGCACATTCCAGCAGTGACATGAGTTACAGGAAGAGGATTTCCAACATTTAAAACACAAGTTTCTCTCATCTATAATGTAGAATTTTGTTGTTTGAGATGGTTGGGGTTGGGAACATCATACCCTGTCATTCCTGTTACTACTTTTTAACACATTAATTAAAATAATATTTTTGTATCTTGATATTTACCAAATCTATAAGTAAAATCATTTCAAACCGTATGACATCTGGTCTTGTGACATTGAACGTTAGCTAACTAGAGACATATTAGCTTGAAATCATCAACCCTGTTACTGTCAGTCCTGTTACTTTTCTTTAATGACATATAAAATATCATACAATAAATAAAATAAATAGCCTGAGATGGCAACATAAAATTAATTGTCACTTTAGGATGTCTTCTTTCCAGAGATATTTAAAAAAACAATTGAGAAAAAAATTATTTTCTATTTAAAATGTTCAAAGTTGAAAATGTACCGATTTTGTGGAATGACCCTGGAACTGGAACAAAGACTTTCACTGTCTACTTACTGACAACGTGTTCAGGACACCGTGGTGAGCATTATGATACAGACAAGCAGGACAGGAATAATATAACTACTGTAGATTCAAACTGCATGTTGGAAGTAGCAAAAGGATCAAGGGTCAAAATTCACTCAGCATCATCCAGATGGAAATGGACCACATAGGCCACCCATGATCAAATGACACTATTATTAAGTGAAAGTTAGTACACATTCACAACTCATTTTACTGGGGGGTCATTATGGCACATTATGTATTTTTTGCTTATTATATTTAAACTCAGTAAACAGAAGTTTCTTTGGGATAAACTTCAGGATAAACATGCAAATTTAGGCTTGTTTTCCCTATTGAGGAAGTGTGCTTTCTTTCACCCTTTTTACAGGGGTGTTTAAACTTTTGCTTGCAACTGTACTTGCATGACATTTTCCAGTTTCAGGAAAAAAAATTCCATTAGCTTGAAGGAAGTCATTTTGAACTGGTTCATTTCTCATGAATATATTTGACAGTGAAAATAGCAGCTAGTATTTTTAAATGGTTTATAATTACACTCAAATGTGCAAATAAAACAGGGAATTAACATTATCTCTTTTAATATTTGCCATTTAGTTACTAATAGCTTTTCCCACTTTAATTTCCTAACAGTAACTTTGGCAACAGCATAATTTTATTTTACACTAAAGAATCCAAAAAGACAAGATTAGCTTAACAAACTTCACTTCCTATGTTTATTGATGCTTGGTGTATCTAGAGGTTTTATTGCAAGTCTGTAACCCATTTAGTACTTAAACACTTAAATGAGCTGCTACTTTTGTATTTTGGAAATTATTTTTACTCCCATCATTATTCAACAAATGCTTTTTTTTAAACTTGCAAATAGGTTTAGGCTTGTTTAATCCACCTGGACTAGAATTGGCTGCCATAAAATCTAAATAACATTTCAGAGCCTGTGCTTGTCTTGATGTAAGTGGGATACTAATTTTCTGCTGTTAACTGTCTTTGACATTGATCATAACCAGTGATGAGAGTGAAGATGAAGAGAGTCAAATGTAAGCCTTTCAAGAAGCCAATTTCCCAGGCTCTTCTAACAGAAACAACCCATTTGACAGCAAGGTTTCATTGCCTAGGTAACGCTGGTGCTTCGCGTCCAACAGCACAATGGTCTTGTCAGGCCGTGTGCCTTGGGGAGCTTGTCAAAGCCAATCTCTCCCTGGTCCAGACACAGTGTGACCAGATTAAAGAGATGATACGCCATCACTGCCTTTCTCTGAAGGTCAGGTCTGTTTAGTGTTACTGGCCAAGCAGAAAACATGGCAGCCACTACAGAGTGGCCAGTGCAGTGGCACATCTGCCGACAGGCTGGACTGAATGTCACTGCTGTTTTATGAAGTGGATGCCATTCTGAGGAAGCCAAACATGACAGGTTAAGAAGTCACCTTGTATTTTGAATCAAACAGACTTGACAAGGAGATAGAAATTCACATTTTTATGCCAGCTGCTGACTGTAGTTTCTGCATTTATAAAAACATTTATTGCAAAAGTTTGTTATATTCACAAATGTACAGCTTTTAATCAGGAATTCTGATTGAATAAATAACAGCAACTCAAAGGACTCAAAAGTGCTTCCCAAACGACATCCCTAAAGCTCAGAGCACCCTGACCCAACCTTGCCTTCACCATTCACTCTTCTAGGATGTTCTATTCTAACTGTTTTAGAATGTTTTTGACATCCATACTCTAATAAAATACTCTCATTATTCATGTTTCCACTCATTCATGTTGTACTAGTATGTTTTCATAATCTGGTCAGTCATTCATACTGCAACGGTTCCTCACTCACACAGTTAAAGAATGTCCTTCCTCATTGTTAGGAACATGTTTTCATGTTGTTAAAGAATGCTGTAGAATGTTATAGAATAGTTATAGAATTCATTCATACCATTCGAGAATGTTCTCCCTATTCAAGCTGTTCTAGAATGTGTTTTCCATTTATATTGTTCTAAAATCCTCTATCTATTCAAAGTACTAACAGGTTTTCCATCGTTCATCCCGTCCCAGTATGTTTTCACCATTCGTACATTTTCAGAGTCTTCACATTCACACTGCCCTGCCACACTTCCTCAACTCACACAGCTCTAGGATACTCTTCCTCCGTCTAAAACTCTTGCTCACGCTGACTCATCTTTCCTGTTAGTTCTTATTCTGGAACAGAACAAGCCTATATAGACATGTTGGGTGAGTGTTGTCCAGGCTTAACAAAAGTCCAAAAGTGGATTGGAAATAAATGTCAAGAGTCAAGCTCATAGCCAGACTCATTCTTCCTCTTCTTCACCTTCTGAACTAATTCTTCTGGCTCCTCACCATAGCCACTTGAGGATTCAGCTACAGCTCCCACAGGGGTCAGCATTGAGGGGAAGGTCTGACCCAACCCCAGAACCTGTCGGACAGTCATATTGACCCGCGATGTCAGGAGGTACCGGGAGCACACCTCCCAGTCTTCTTCAGACACGTTCTGGATGAGACCGTTGCTCAGCAGCTCCTTCTCCGGACGCGGGCCCAGGCAGGACGGCAGGGGTTCATTTGCGGGTGCTGGTAAGATGCAGGGCACGGCGTGGTACAGGAGCCGACTAGAGCCTGACATAATCATGATGTCACCACTGTGCATGAACATGGCCGTGGGAGGGTCTTGACGTTTTGTGCCCCCCAGCAGGAAGACTGCTGTCTGGCCAAAGCTGGGAAAACCATAGTGATTAAGCATTTAAGAAGATATTGACTCAGTGATATCAGCAACCTCATAGTCCTATGCAGTTTTGGTAGAGTGATTCTTATCATTAAAATCATCGAATCAGCCAAGACATGTGAAGCCATCTTAATTCATTTTGCACTGGTGCTATGAGGCTAACGTAGGAAAGAGATTACATACACTTAAACAGTGACAAGCTGATAAGTCTCAAATACACCTGTTAATGTTATTTCTGACACTATATGACATATGGTTACTTATAGGTCACATTATATAGAGAAAATAAGCAAACATTACTTATTTGGTATAGATTTGAGTTTTATAACTTGTCTTGGCTAACCATTAAGTAATCCAACAGAAACAATACAAACTTGGTAATGTTTTCAATGATTTAGTTCAAACAAAACAACATTCTTTACCTGAAGGACAGAAGAGGCCAAGTATGATCTAGTTCTGACTCATCTACATGGATTCCAAGAGATGAATCAGAGCGGTAGTAGTTGAGAATCCCTGCCTCCGCATTAAAGCCAGGGAAGCCACAGACTGCAGCAACTTTCTGGGACAGGGAGCAAAGGTCCGCTGGAAAGGGACTGTGGTGGTCGGCAGAGTATGTCTAGATGGTGATAAGTGTATTTTATATATTTAAAAACAAATCAAACAACAAACTGAGTATCATATTGATCAATGCAGAAAAAAATGTACATAAGTCTTATTTTACACACACAAATTCATATTATACGTATAAGCTTACTTCTCCTGCATTTTTCAGAATATGAAGAGGCTAATAATTCACATATCTAATAAAAGATTAAGGGATGTTGTTCATTTTGCTGGCACCCGGTCCTAGTGTCAGTTGTGAGGCTTCCCAAACAGCTGAAGTAGCCAGACAGGCCTGTGATCCTAACAGAGCTGGCGGCTCAGCCTCCACCCTCACTCTAACGCAGAGGAGGAGCTAAAGAGACTCTGCTTAAAATTCACAGGTTGTTGTCAGACATTTGGCAGTGTCAAATGGCGATCAGGTTAATGAATCCTGTGTGCATCTCCTGACAGATTTAATAGGACAGAAGACTAAACACTTTTAGGTAATTAGCATATAAACGAGACAGGCAAGCATCAAGTCTGCGAAATTAGAGATGAAATGTCCTGAAAGGAGGAAACAGCTAATAAGACCCAGGACAAAGTGCATTCTCTCTGAGAAAGGCTAACTTCAATAAAACACACAATTCCCCTGAGGGGAGGAACATCACAAGAACACAAAGACATGAACTTTTCCCTCTTTTTATTATCATGCCGCATCATCTGCATTAAAGGTTTCAAATTTTTTTATTATTATTAATTAAAGTCGAGATTCCCTGGTGCCAGCTCACTTTGACTGAACTACTGAAGAACTTCCTAATTAATGAATGAAATGCACCTCGTGTTCAGAGAGAGAGGTAGAAACTGTCCAGTAGACCCCAGAACTTTGTCAATGACAGATGTTTCAGAGAAGCTAAATTTGGGATAAATGACAGTCACAAAATTCTGTGAAGAGTACCTTAGTGTCCCAGTGGTAGTGGTAACCCAAAGTCACCCAGCGGAGTTTCTCCAGCAGTGTCCTCGGCTCTCTTTTCCCTTTTTTCCTGCACACCAGATTATATCTTCATTGGATAGCCCTTATATATCTCTGTTCATAAAAAGTTCAAGTGGAGTAATTTGCATAGCTCAAAGTGTAACAGAAAAGCACATTTCAAAACTAAAATTAAGGACATTTCTATATAGATAACACTAATCTAAATTCCAAAAAATAACATGAACAGGAGATCGGTGATGCAAGCTGTAGACTGTATATCAATGCAACCTTTACAGGTTAACATACTTTCTAAACTTTCCTATTAACATGCTTTTACTGCTGTTACTGACAACATACTATCAGCAGTAGGTCAAAACCACCCATGTATGCCTTTCTACCAGACTGTCAAAGTTGCCACATGAGTACAACAGAAAACTAGTAGTGGTTTCAAATTTCTCCTGATGAGCCTTGGTGTCTATAGAAGTCTTATACCACCATAATCATCATTCAGTCAATCCAAAGATTAATTTCCATAAAGAGATAAGTATTAAAAAATGTTTAATACTGTAGACTCACAAGTAAGTGCAGACTTATATTTCAGAAAAAATAAACTATTTATTTTCTATCATCCAGGGTGTACCCCCCCCCCCCCAGGTGGTGAATCCCACCTTCAGCATACCACCTCTGTGTTCCTGAGCAAGACCCTTAACCCCAAGTTGCCCCAGGGAAACTGCCCCCTGTAGTTGGGAATGGAAGTTGCTTTGGATTAAAGCAGGTGCTAAATGCTGTAAATGTAGCATGCTCTGAAGGTTTGTTTACCGAATGCTGTCAACACTTTTCTCCCAGATGTTCTCAGTCTCGGTATGTGACATATGCATGTCCAGGTTGCACACGCTGGGTTTCTGGGAGTATGTCTTCAGACACTGCTTTACCCAGTACTGCTGTGAGCCCGGGAGGAAGGGATTGGAGATGAATATGAAGCCTACGTTTAAGAAAATGTAAGAAAACACAACATGGTTGCCACTGTATTTAAATAAGAACATCCATATAATGAGTTAACAGAAGCTTATCGGACTTCAGATAAAACCATTCAAGATTTGAAGCTTTAATAGTTAATTCCTGACTCAGTACAAGCCACTAATGGCTATACTCAAGTAAAAAAAAATCAAAATAGTTCATACCTGGATATCCCTGAAGACCAAAGGCTCTCCATTCTTTAACAGGCAGAAGTCCTGCTCTGCAAGCAGCTTCGTCACTAAGTTTGTCCTGGTCCAGCTCAGTTGGAAAAAACTGCAATGCGGTACTTTGTGTTATGTGCAGAATGCCACATTAATTATATTTTTTTGAAAATGTACGATATCTCTCCCTCTCCCTCTCACACACACCTTCCAAAGTGATCATAGAATTTGTGATGCAAAATGACATCAGACTCCCATCAGTATCAACAGATAATTGTGGACAGGGGTTTAGATTTGACTGATATTTTAAAATCATTCATTGATTATGCTTTTATTGTTCTCTGGAACAGGAGAACGTTTGGATAATGCTGGGATACTGCAAACAAATGTCTGCACTTTATTCACTTTACTGCATTTAAAACCCTGGAGAAATGCATTCTCGACAAATCAGTCTTTTTTAGGGGGGGGAGGTTGTTACATTTAATTCATTTTTATGTATGATAACCTTAACATAGACCTTAGTATGTCAATTATCTTTCACTGCATTTGCTATATTATAGTATCTATAACATCACTGTAACAAAATTGAGGATTTCTATATTTCTGCCTCCAAATAATGTGCACATACAACCAGTCTAAGGTCTGGACACACCTTCTCACTCATTGGTTTTTATTATTTTCCACACTGAATATACTGAAAACCTCAAAATAATGGAACACGTGGAATTATGCAGTAAAAATAAGTTAAACAAACCAGAAAGTTTTGCTTTGATGACAGCTTTTCACACTCTTGGCATTCTTTCAATCAGATTCATAAGGCATTGGCCTGGAATGGTTTTTACTTAACAGTCTTGTCAATTAGTAAATTTGTGATATTCCTTGCCTTCTTAATGTGTTTGAGACCATTTGTTGAGCAGAGGTTGGTCTGGCACACATATAAACAAGCATCTATTATATAT
>JBBJLR010000001.1:43741486-43752341 GCA_037577145.1 Brachypetersius gabonensis | reverse complement strand
TAAAATAAACCTACCATTAAAATGATACTGTTTTGAGACTTTTCATTTCTTTGTCATTGGACAAACTTACAAAATCCGCAGGGGTCAAATATTTATTTCCTCCACTGTGTATATATATATATATCGTAAATTTCTAACATAAATTCAGCTAAATTTCCATATAAAATATAGGATGGTGAAATACGCAGTAATCAGAGGCGGGAGGTTTAAAAGTAGCCAATTCGTTTTTCCTTGCTGCTGTTTGGCTGCTGCCGAGTGACACATCTCTGGCAGGTGTTTAAAATCATTGTTAGGGGCATAAGCTTTACACTATAAAATAGGCCTTTTTTCACAATTTGCGGGTGCTCTTTAAACATTTCACCCGCGAATTTCAGAGGTTTACTATATTTACTGTACCTTTTTTTTTTCTCTGCTGCGTCGAGTCGGTTTTTGTGCCACGTCTACTCCCAGACACCCTGGGGACAGGCGGAGCTGCCACTGCCTCCGGGTGAACACAAACCACTTTGTGTATAGCAGGTCAGTGTGCAAAATTCAGACAAACTGCAGCTTATATTTAAGACTCACTGTGACCTCTTTGACAGGGCTGCTCAGAAATCTACATGCTAAATGAGATGTATAGCACCCTCTTTATTTATATTTCATGCCCTTAATTTAAACCCTATAATAAAACCACTTTATGGCAGATCATGCCATGTTAGGAGTATGTTAACAGAGCCTGGAGGTGGTCAGAATCTGCAGGTGGTCATATTCTCTAACATGTAAACAAAATCATTTTTAATTAGTAGTCTAATAGGTGAATGGTGTATGTCTGTCGCACCCATTGACCCCAGGAAAGGCACCAGGTACCCGCGACCAAGACTTTAGTAATGTTTTAAGTTCCCCTTTATTTGGCAATAGTTGTCTATCTTGTTCTTGTTCTCAGAAATAGACCATAAGATGAGAAAGTTGAACTTTTGAAAGGGTACTTTTGGCAGAGGCGTTAAGGATGATTTATCAAGCTATCATTTTCGTCTGACTTAGACAATAGTGCCTGGTCTCAGGTTCCTTGATGGCTTTTATTTGTATTGCTTCATCCTTCAACCTATTGTAAAGCCACCACTGAGCCTGCAGTCTCAGGCCACACTGCACTTCTACAACTGAGCCTGTAGTGATTTTCATTTATTCAAGGTTGACTTGGCGCCAGCTGGTTTTCCCAAAAACGTTTTCCGGAATGTTTTCAATTGGAATGGTTTCGAAATTTGACTGCTGTTTGTGTGTGCTTGCATGTGTGTTTGTGAGTTTCTTAGTGTGTTTGTTAGTGTGCTTGTGTGTGTATGTGTGTGTCTGTACCTCCTGCCTTCCTGCTTTAGCCTGATCTCTCGGAAACCTTGACTAGCCTTCGCGGAGCATTTGCACAGCAAATTAGACTTCTGCAAGGGCTTATTCCACACGACTTCCCCCAGAGAAGTGGAGATGCCCTCCTCGTGCCTCTCTTCAGGGCAAGCAGAGCTGGGCTGCTGTCCGAGATACTGATTGCTGGGGAGTAGATGAAACGCAGAGGCTAGAAGGGCATCTGAGGACATTTGTCCTTGATTCCACAAGTATGTGTGTGTAATCTTCCAGACTTACCTCTCTATAGATACAAGTTACCTCAGACCAGGCCTTAAACACTTATCCATCTTAAAAGCAGCGAAGTAAAACATTGTAAAGCTGCATGAATACAATACAAGTTTTCTAAGGGCATTCTAGAACTTTATGATTAGGGATAGCATTTTAGAAAAAGGTGAATTGGGAGAACATTCTAGACTTGTGTCAATGGAAGAGCAAACAGTGTGAATGGTAAAGAACATTTAAGAACACTATAAGGAGAGCTTTCTAAAATAATAGGCTAAAGTATGGTAGAATGTTCTAGAGCAGTGGTTCCCAAAGTAGGGGTAATTTTTTGATATTCGACATTCCTTTGATATTCGCGAATACTTCCTTTTCCACGAATAAACTACTAGTGTCAGTTTGACCACATGCACAGGGTAGTGAGCAGAATAAGCAAGGCAACACACCCAAACACAAAAACTTTAGCAAATCACTCCATTATACTGTTTATTTTGCGAAACAATCCCAGCTGCCGCTCGCGATCTCGGTGTTGATTCTCGCCCCAGCGGCGCTGCGTTAGGCACCGTCACAAAACTACTACCAGCTACGAAAAAGGCCACAAAAATAATCAATTGAATCTAATAATCTCTTCAGCAGTATGACGTTGTGATGTCATACCAAGTCTAATACCTTCGGACTAATATTCCTCACAAATCAAATGGTATGTTTCTAGAAATATTACATTTGTTTATATTTACGTTGTTTATGTTTAATGTGTTAAAAACATGTCATTTGTTTTGTGAGGAATATTAGTTTAAAGTTATTAGACTTGGTCTGACACCACAAAGATGAAATTTTTTGATGAAATTAAACGAATGAGTAAATAATTATTTTTAAAAATTATATGGTTGTTACACCATTGTGTTCTTTTGTGTTGTCATGCTCATGTTTGGATAGGCCTATTGGCGCATGTGCACCGTTGCGCGCAATATTTGTGTATTTTAACCACTTCCGAGGATAGTGGGGGTCACGAGTCACTGGCACAGTTATTTTGGGGGTCGTGAGCTGAAAAGTTTGGGAACCCCTGTTCTAGAGCACTGTGGATAGGGGATAACTTTCCAGAACAGTATAAATGAGAAGAGCATTATAAAATTGTTTTAATGCGGAGAACATTCTGGGACAGTGTGAATGAGAAGACCATTCTAGAATAGTGTTAATACATAGAGCACCCTAAAAAGGTGAAATTAGGGAAGAACATTCTAGAACAGTGAATAAATAGAGCACAATAGAACAGTTTGAACAATTCTAGAACAATGTGGAAGGAGGGAACATTTTAAAACAATGTAAATAGAATATTCAAAGGAGTCTAAAGTGTGAATGAGGAGAACATTCTAGACCCATGTACACAGGTGAGAACATTCTAGCACAATGTGAATTGGGAGAATATTCTAGAACATTGTGGATAGAGGGAGAGATTATAAAACATTGTAAATATTTTAAAAAGACTTATGGCACTTTTCAATAGGTTTGCAGGAGCTGGCACAAAACTTGCTGCAAGCTTGGTATTCCAGATTTTCTCATCCTTGTCATGACGCTGAGGGCAGAGAGACACAGCAGCTCACAGCAGAGTTCCAGAGAGACAGTTTATTAGAAACACAAACACTTAAAGTCCAACACAGAAGCACAGGACCCCTGTGACTGCACTCCAAGGATTCTTCACCCTCCTTGGTACTTCTTCAAGTCCTGTACTTTGTAAAGTCCACCTCCATCTCCAGTGCTGAGACGGGAACCCTTTTCTTGTCCTCTGTATGTTTCCCAGTCCTCTTTAAGAACTGTGGACTTGCACACCGCCACTCGTCACTCCTGCTTTGTACACAGAAAGGAGAGAGAGAGAGAGAGAGAGAGAGAGGGAGAGAGCACAAGATGGAACAGACTGTCAGGTAAACGTGCCACCCGTCATACGACAGTTGCTTGTCTCCGCTGCTCGCTATGAAGCTGTCTGCTCTCACTCCCTGCGGCTTTTCCTAGACAGGAAGAGATTCCCATACACACAGTCCAACCTCACTTCGCACCCGACTCTCACCAGCACAGCACAAACCACAGGGCAGTACGGTTTCTGAGTCTACTGACTCTAATGTTGGTTGTTGGGTGTTGGGGTTGGGATAGGGGTTGGGGTGACCACGCGCCGTGACTCAGATTCAGCCAGGATTTAAACGTACTCTCCGCCAATCCTGAGTCACACTCACTCAGCTCCTAACGAGCCCAGCTGTGGAGACTCAAGCACTCACGCTGCTCCTGCCTGAGCCCTAAGCCCGGAGTACTTTAAACTGTAGCACCTGTGTGTAATCACCAGGTGCCTCCGAGCTCCTCACAAGCTCAGAGCCAACCTGCTGATCACACACAAGCACCCAGACACGTGGCTTAACTCAAAGGCTGCCTGTAATGGCAGCCACCCTGAGACGTTACAATCCTGGTGACTGAGTTTCTGATACAAGTCACTTCTCTCCTCACAATTTATGACCGTATTCATGGAGTCGAACCAGTGCAAAGTTTTTCTATCAGCGCCCCTTTTGTTGTTGTGGTCTTTAATAATTTTTAGTCTTGTTTGAGTAATTTTTTTCTCAGCATTCTTCGGCCATGCAACAAATACCTAATCTAGCTAACTTGTTTGTGAGGTCCTGGTACACCTTCGTGTTTCTCTCTGTATTAGAGTTTAATTTGTTAGCATCATAGAACATCCCACTGAAATGTGTCTTATTCCCAAACATACAGTAGTGGTTTTGAATCGTTGACTTTCCAGTTGTTAGTTTGTATCTATGTTGTGTGTGTGTGGTTTTTTGGGGGGGGTTTTCTTTTTAGTGGTCAGTAAAAAACAATGTCGTCTTTCCATCTTGTAATGACATTTCAACCAAACAAGATGCAGTCGGCTCAAATGCGGCCCCCTTTAGACCCTGCTGTTGAGTAGCGCTGTGACTGAACAGGTATGGGTCAGTTTACTTGTAATGGTAAGAAAAGACATTTTTTCACAGTACAGTAAGGTTGCTTGTGCCAGTGGAAATGTGCCATAAAAAATAAAACGGTGAGTATGTACGTGTATGTATGTATATAGGGAAGAGAATTCTAAAACAGTGTGAAATGGGAGAGCATTTTAAAACATTTATGTACGAGTGAGAACAATTTAAACACGTAGACCATTATGGCACATGTTTGAGTTTGTTGAAGAGTGCTGGCTCCATGAGCTCTTGGCTTCTCTGGCTAAAGTTGGGTTTAGTATTCACAGGCTGAGATTGGTACTCCGGTACTCTTTGATGAGTCACGGTCCTCATCTGGGCCGATCATTGTGGAACATAGATTTTAGTTGATTGGCAGTAATGCAGTTAGGTTTGGGCTGACTCACTCGTTTAACAGGGAAAACAACAGAGAGAGAGAAACCAATTTTTTTCTTTTCACTGCCATTCTGCAGTCGTTCTCCACGTCCTTGTCGAAGTGATTAATCGCAGCATTGCACAGGTTTCTATTTTAAGGGAGTCCGTCTACTGGCTGGTGGAGATGGACAGCAAAAACACGCCTGTGTTCCTGCTGGCATTTTTCTGAATCACAAGCCACTCAAACAGAACGACAGTGGGACACTTTTTCATGGACGTGTGCTGGTGCCTCTGTGTTGTTTTTTGTGCTAAAGGCTCCTTTTTCACTTTTAGAATGCCCCAGATTTTTTTTCCTTCAAAGCATGCATTCAACTCCTTAGAACCTGATTGCAAAGTTCTGGCTCTTAGAAGCAAGTGTCCAGGTGAATAGAGGTAACTGATGTGACCCTCCAGGAGGGGCCGTTTGTTTCTCCGCAATGTCCCACTGGTCTCTTTGGCCCTCCCCTGATCTGACCCTGCATTGTTAATTGGTGGCGTTAGACTGTAATTCATTAAGTCACTGTAATGGCCCAGCGTGGTTTCAGTGGTGATGCGGAGGTTGATAATGAAATGCCAGTGAGTTTCCAGCATGATTTATGGGTAAGTGCTCAGAATAAGGACTTGAAGGTTATTGGAGAAGTTGGATTTTATTATTATTAGCTGGGCCTTGGTTGCTCCAAAGCCCTGGCCTCACAGGTAGTAAGTGCTGTGGAAGAGGTTGTGAGAACAGTAAACACGAGTTCAGCTCTGATCATGACTATGAACTAATATACTAACTATAAAGCTCTTTTATTTTTGGTGGTCTTGGTGAAGATAAAGAAGATTGTTGATTATTTTTTCTTCATTTTTTTCAGCAGTTGTGTCACAATTGTTTGCACCTCTACATTTAGTTTTTACCAACACAGTAGGAATGACTTTTCTCCTGTAATGATTGATGGGACTGAAGAATGTAGAGCAAAGTATTCAATACTCCAGATTCTCCAGGGTTCTAGATCTGAGGTCATTGAACCATTTTGTGTGCATTCAGAAGGATGGTTTGGGTCATTGTCTTGCTTGAAGATGCCTTTATCAGGGCCGTTCTTAGGCATACGCGAATTACACACCCGCTGGGGCCCTGACTGCAAGGTCAGCACAACACCGCTCTCCCCCCATCCCCCGTAGGGCCCCCTTGCTGCTAGGAACTGACCTGCCTTTAAGTCTAAGGGCATCTTGAGTGAATGCTTTTTTCTGAGACCCTAAGCTGTTTTTTTATCCAGTGTCTGAATCCTGTTGATCTTCTAAAGCATAAGCCATAATATAGGAGAAAGGCCTGCTGCAACAGTGGCTCAAATGTGGTACTTTGCAGCTGTATTGGCATGGAGATACAGATAATCACAATAAACTAATGTAGAATATCAGATAAGCCTAAGATAAGTGGGACATTTGCTTACCCAACATGATTAAATATTCAGTTTTGTTTTGTGGTGGGACCACGGTTGCATGAAATCAAGAAATCAGCTATGGTTCACTAAACTGGCTCTAATTTAGTTTCTACCATCACTTTGGGGCGCTGTAACTTGTTTAAGCGCCAGAAGTCGTAGGCCTAGCTTAAGCAGTGTTTTTGTACTACATGTACATTTTATTTCAAACAATATTAGGTTTTTCATGATAGAAGCCCTTTAAGCAAGTGGGACTGATGTTCACTGTCACTGTGGTCAATGACAGTGTGGTCTTTAATTAATTTATTGTGTGTTACTGTTCTTCTGAATGGGTTTGGGTGCACTTGTGACTTTATTAAAGCAGCTCTGTTATTCAGTGGAATAGCCTCCAAAGAAGGCCTGTATTGGTGAAAAAGATTGTCGTAGCTTATATTAATAGGCTTTATAAGATGAGAAGGATGCTTAGCTATTGGCTTAAATTTTGGACCACAATAATGGTAGAGTTTGTATGAATGTTTTACAGTGATTCCATTCGGACCGCAGATTACAACTGTGCAAGAAAATATCTCCCTGCTCCTGCGAACAGAAAGGTGTTATTCTTCTCCAGGTTGTAATTTAATCCAATGAAAAGACTTTTGGGAACAGAAAGAGAAAATGAGGAACGGTGCACAGAAGTGAATTGCATGCATGAAGGAACTAAGCTGTTCTCATCAGTTTGCAGGTTCTCTCCAGCCCCAACTCCCGCCTGAGCATATGGAAGAGCTATATTTTCATTTTACCAACTCTGAGCTCATACCCATTCCTGCTGCCTCAGTTTAAATGATTTGAAACTTTTTTTTGCCTTCATATTGCAGTTCTTAATGATTTGCATTTCATACCACATTAAATCAAAGAGACATGGTTCTGTTTGACGTTGTCACTGATCTGGGGGATATCATTTATACATTTTAGATGTTTACAGAAGTGTTCAAGAAGCAAGACATGAATTTAAAAACTGCAATTAACAGCTAAATTAAATGGAAAGGTTAGCATGAGTGCTAACTCATTTATTCATTTATTTAATGTTAATTACTTTTTAGTCTACTTTCGTGGTGAATAAAGAAGCCTGTGACTGATCCTATCCTAGGTGTCAATGGTGCAAAAAAGAAAAGCAATCAAGGAGAAAAATATAAATAAAAACTAAAATGCAAGAATAAAAGTAAGATGGGGGTCCTGTGAATGACCAGCATTAGTCAGACATCCACTGGAAATGGCAAAGCCATCATAGGGAACTGCAATTTGTTCCGTCACAAGCACTCATATTAAAGTGGTAATTGGAAAACTGTTTGTACTTTAGTATTCATAATTATAAAATTGTTCGTAAAATATATATGCCCCCCTCCACCCCCCCCCAAAGTCCATCTACTGGACGACTGTAGAACATCACTGATAGAGCGGGTGTTGATTGAAGCAACAGTGAAACAAAACTGAACTCCCGCTGTGTTCTGGTCTAGGATGCCCAGCAGGTTGGAATAAAATGCACAGTGGACTCCTCCTGAGGCTAATTTAAGGGATCAGGTACTTCAAAGGTACAAAATCAATATGTCAAAGGCAGTTTGTTTGAACTGCAAATTAGCCGTTGGCTTGTCACTGCTTGCTTGTCATTGAAAGCCCCGTTTTCGTCTGTGTGAATTCTTATTGTTGGCTCTGCCAATACCCTTGATGGTGCCCAAAGAAACACCTCTGTCCTTTGTGTGTGAGCTTGTAGCTCAACTTTGCTCGCCTCATGTTTTTGTGGTAATTGTTCTGGTGCTGACTTTGCAGATGAATAGGAGAGGACACAACAGACAGAAAACCATAAAGACAGTCTTTATCATAACGTGATTAGGCAACCCTAAACACTTCCTCACTCTGAGGAACTCCTGCGAAGGGAATTGAGAGTCTCCACAGCTATTAGCATATCATTATAGAGAGAGTGAACAGCTGATTCGGAAATTAAATGTAGCTTACTTAGCTTATGAATAATTCATATCAGATCAGCCCGGACCTGCTGACAGGCAAACATTATTGGAAGGGAGATGGAGGGCTGTTGCAGTGTCAGAAGGGACGAGGCAAAGACGTCATATTCGTTACGTGTTTGAGCTGTTTTAAAATGAGTTGGCATGACTGAAGCATTGACAATAAGTGCTAAAGGACCAAACTCTTTAGCTTCTCTTCATCTGTGGCACCTTTGCCTTTTGTGTTCATATCACTCAGCTCGGAGTGGGTCTGATCGCACATTGCGCTGAAAGGACGAAACGGTTACTAAAGTGCCAGATGTTAGCCAGCAGAAGTGGCATCAATTGTAATGCTGCAAATGTGGGGTTGGTAAAAAGTGAAAGCACAGCAGATGGACACCCACTTATAAATAGCAATACTTTGAGTAAGACTGAGAGGGAGAGGGTTCATGGAATTTTTGGGCTTTATTTGTCCATAAAACACATTTTATGCACCATCCTCCAGGTATAAATGACAGGTAATTGTTAAAATATCAGTATAAATATTAAAAAAGACAGTGAGTAAGTGGTCTGCATTTAGAGCCTATTTCCTTGCCCCAGTTGTGTTAATTTGTAAGAAAACAATGTTGTGAGAGTGGATAAATGTTTTTACAGTTGTGTCAAAATAAGTGCATTGTTTATTGTTAATTTTAGTCAATTTGTATGTGTTTGAAAGGTCACATTGCTGTGTGTAGCTTTTGGTGTTCAGTGCTGATACCGGGTTTATACTTTACTAAAGTGTATGTTATTGTGCTGGATTACGCTTTGATGCATCTTTTCTCAGTTTACCAAGGGTATCACTCAAATACGTATATCATAAATTAATGAGAGTTTACAATAACTGCATAGTAAGTAGCTTTGTTGGTAGCTCATTATGCCATTATTCTACTTTATACACAATGTTTTTTTTCTTCATAGTTTTTCTTAAAAGGCCATATCATTAACTACTGAAGAGTTTGAAGAAGTACAGTAACCCCCCGCTTTTCACGGGGGATACGTTTCAAGAGTGTATAGCGAAAAAAACACTGTTGTGTTTTATTTTTATAATGTAAATATGCCCCCAAACATGCTCCCAGAACACTATAATTTAATTGAACTCAGTTCAATGCATGATCCTTAAAGAAAATGTAAAGGTTAACCTGTATTCGCCTCTTTTAATTGAACTTCCCCGCCGAGCATTGCAACTCGGAAGGTCGCGGGACAGAAGTATTGGAATACAGAGGTGAGGTGAACAATTTTCGGGGGTGACCCCTGATCTACTCTGGCTAAAAATACGTATGAGGGCTCATTGGAAAGGTCTCCTAGAGCTCAATTGAATTGTGGAGTTTGAAATGTCTGAGTGCTTTCACCGTGGAGAAATCTTGCTTGGAGCGCGGGGGCTCAGCCCTGGTGAGGAATTCGAAAAAAGTGCTTCCAGGTTGGCTACAGCCTGCCCTGAGTCCCCTTGTCTGAGGACATCTATTATAACTTCATAAATGAACCTCAATGGAAAGGAAAACTAACTAGTTGTACGCTGTTTTTTTATAACCTTTTTCATTGTGCATTTTTTGTGGTAACTTTGTATTTGATTGTGAAAGTCTTCTAATATCGTACCATATTTTCCACCCTTATTTAAATTCACCTCACACTAGTAAACAGTTTTATCATACTTGGGTATGAGGGGTGTTACCCATGCTTGGTTCAGTCAGTAAGTCCTTCAGTGACTGTCAATAAGTAGTTTTACTGCCAGTCATCATCTTTTTCCCCCTTCTTAAGATGATAAATGTTATCCCCAGTCCTAATGGACAAAAGAGGCAATTAAAGCCCTCTCTATGTAGCATGCCTGCAGCATCCAGATTAAAGTAAAGAATGGCTGTGCTTTGATTAGGTTTTATCTTTCTCTCTGCTGGGAATTGTCTCTGGAGGTCTGGCAGATACAAGAGAAGGGGACACCTTTCCTGTTCTTCCTCACCTCTGCATGGAGTCAAGTCAAGTATGGACCTGTCCTCGTGCCTTCGAGCAGCTGGTTTGAGCAATCTACCTAGATCACCGTTACATGCACCTGGTTGGGAAATTGGTGCCCTTTGTTTTTGTCACAGAGATTCAGTCAGATGGTTTGTTCAATAGGTGCAAATGATCTAGTACAGAATCAGATAATGTGCGAGCTGATGTGTGTACTGCTGGGGGAAAATCGTGTTTTCATTTCAGTCTGCTTCACCACCATCAGATGCTGCTTCACTGTCAAGGAATAGCAGAGAGGGTGCCAGAAGTCACACAGATGTTGCATTGTGCTCATCTTTTTAAAATCAAGCCAATGGAAGAGAACTGAAGGCAGAGGAAATGTGCATGGAATGAGGACAAACACTGTTGATTTAGCAGTTTCTCAGCTGTGCTATTAAGACGGAAGTGTGTGCGTGTGTACGTGTTTGCATGTGTGCGTGTGTGCTTGATTTTGGTGCATATATATATA
>JBBJLR010000001.1:43729573-43739896 GCA_037577145.1 Brachypetersius gabonensis | reverse complement strand
TTCACCTTTTGAATGGAATTACTGAAATAAATCAACTTTGTCATGATATTCTAATTTTATGACCAGCACCTGTGTGTGTGTGTTTGTGTGTAGCATATTCATACACTGATCACCAATAAAAACGACCTGCTTAATATTCTGTCGGTCCTTTGTGCCACCAAACCAGTCCTGACTCTCCAAGACCTGTGTGCTTGGTGTGTAAGTTGTAAGGTGGGTCCTTATGGTCGGCGGCAGTGTTTAGGTAGACGATACAAGTCACCTCCACATGAATGTCAGAACTGAAGGTTTCCCAGCAGAACATTGTCCAGAGCTACACACTGCCTCCATTGACTTGGTGCCATCTCAGCTAAGTGGTGCACACGTACCCTTGCGTCCACATTATATACAAATAAATTAATCAGATGAGGCCACCTTTATTGCTTGATGCTCCAGTTCTGATACAGTTTCAGGCAGAGGTTAGCAAGGGCACTCTGTCCAGGCTTGCACTGTGAGAGAAAGTCACCGTGTGTTCTTGCTATCATTTTGTGCCACAGTATCTCATCTGTGGAATACAAACAGATGGGCTACCCTTAACTACCCATGTGCATCAGTGAGCATGACCCTGTCACAGATTCACCAGTTCTCTTTCTTAGAACAACTTTTGGTACATAATGACCACTGCCTCGTGGAAACAACCAACCATTGATCCTCTGATCAATATTAGCTTAAATACATAAATATAATACTGGAGAAAAGAATTACATATAACTGGATATTTTAGAACAATTCCTGATTATATGTAGAACCTGTAAATATCTGAACATCATGTAGTCATGAAGTCATGTGATCAGTTGCAACTACATCCAGTTTAAATGCTTGTTCCCTGTTTCATTAGTCTGGCAATTTGTGTATATTTGCACAATATGGCAGATACAGTAATACACGCTTTACGTGGGGGTAACGTTCCAAGAGCACCCGGATATACTGAAAAAACTTGTTGTGTTTTGGTTAAAAAAAAAAGTGTAAAATGCCTATTTTTATAGTGTAAACCCTAAGTAGGCCCCCAAATGGGCTCCCAGAACACTTAAATTTCATTTTAAACTCCGTTTAATGCATTACTCATGAAAAAAAATAAAGGGTAAACAAATAATCATAATCAGAAAACTTTATGGCTTAAATTTGTTTTTGCATTAGCAGCGTGCAATGATTCATACACAAAAGAACAACAAAAAAGAACTGCTTTCTGTGCTGATGCTCCGTTAAGTCTGCCAATGCTGGGCTGGTGGCGATAATACAGTTTGGTTCTCAAAAAAAAAAGGCGAGGATATTTGCAATTTCTGCGTTATTGTGGAGCTTTTTGCATAAAACGAGTTTGGTTCTCAAAAAAATCCTTGTGTGTCTGAATCCACGACTCTTGATCCGCATAAAACTGGGGGATTACTGTACACACAGTTATTTAACAGAATTAGTTTATCATTGTTATTTTGCCAATAACCAAGCAAATGTACTGTCAGTAAATAATAATACTAATATAATACCAAAAGAGAACTTAAATTAGGTTCAAATAATTTCCTTATTGTTTTTGCGGAATTTATAGTGTGTATGGTACAGCATTGCTGGGCTGTTAATATTAGTAGAAAAGTAGATCACTTCACACCTTTGAATTCTGTTTTTTGCAAGTTGAGAGTTGGTGTAGCTAATTATAAAGAGTCGCCTAACATATCTTAACTTAAGATATACATAACTTCATAAAATTCGTTTTAGCTCCCTTTGTGATTGTCTGACCAGAATTTGCAGAATTGTGTCGTGGAGTGTAATCATCAATGTAGACACTAGATGGCAGCACTCTCCATGTCTGACTGAGGAAGTGCTGCCGGTGTGTTTATGTCTACTGACGATGTTGAAAGCAAACACTAAGGGACACATAAATATCAGTTTATGTATAACTTAAGACCTTCAAAGGTTACAAGCCTATATTGTTATGGATATCCTGAGAAACAGGCCTTTGTTGAAGTTTCTCTTGGGAGCGAAGTGAAAAATTGTAGCTTTTAACGTTTCTGTTCCATTGAGACCTGAATTTGAAGGAATGCTGACGTGTCTGTTTCTGGAGCATACATACTTAATTTTTCTGTCATGTTTACTGTACTCTCTTGTGGCATAAAAAGCAGTACTGCAACTGAAAAGTCCCGCAAGACAAAGATGATGCATTTCATAACCAATATCTAATTGTTTTTTTAGTACTGTGCCTGTATTCCTTAATGGCCAAATATATTTTAATTAAACTTTTTTTTCTTTTCCTATTATCAACCAAATGACATGAAAGATGGCAGCTTCCAAAAAAAGAATTCAAAATTATTGTTTGTACTGTTTGAGACTGTTACTTTAATGAAGTACTACATACTTACTGCAGATGTAATCTTTGCATTGTTTATTGTGATGCAGAGATCCTGTATCCTGGGATGAATTTCCAGCACTGTACTCTTTCTTTATTATATTATAGGCATTATAAAAATGCACATGTAGCTCATTATTTTGTTAAACCAACATATGTAAATGATCTCAGTTCTGATTGGCTACCCTGTATCGCAGCTCATTTGAATAACAGGCAAGGCTGAAACACTCTTTATAACTTCTTTGTGAGTAGGCGGGGCCAGACTGCTCTAGATTGGATAGGTGGATATATGTGTTAGTTTTCATGACATCATAAAAGCAGTGAATTTAAATAGGGTTATTTTGTATTATTCTATAAATGGACTTTAAATAAATGGTATGTTTTAACAGTGATTACATAGTACATTTAGTGTGGGAGGAAGATTGGCATGAAATTCTATGGTTGTGGAATATAAAAGGATCCTTTAAATTGAGGAAAGAGAAACAGAAGAAGAAAAAAACGATGGTAGTCGGTATAGTAGGATTGATGGATCCATAATTGTCCATCACAAGAGTGACATTGTGAAAACACTGTAGAGAGCTTGTGAATTCAGAATAAGACCAAATATATCTCTGATCCTTTGATCTGACCCTCTTTTCTGTCTTATTGTCCCTTGTTAGTGTCCTGTCCCTAGCCACACAATGTAAGACCTCCACACAGGATAAATGAGGAAACCAGAGCCTCCTCATCCACTGTCATTACACCCGGGCTATTTTTGAATCTTCCCTGCCTAGCATACGGTACATTGATCAGGTGACTCTTTTTGCCATCATCCCTTAGCAATTAGCTCCTAGATTCAGGTGCATGTTCCATCTGGTATAGAAGCTTTTGACACATCTGATGATTCATCCAAATCTTACCACGTAAATGAGTAATGGACATGATTGGACCTCGTTATCAAACCCTAGTACTTTTTGCTTAAAATGGTCTTATAATGACTTGCAATTGGAGACTTGACATCACTGGTGATTTTTTAACATGGGTTGTACAATTGACATATTTTTGCATCCGATCTCAAATACATGTTTTTGTAGATGCTGTTGGTTTTAGAAGTAGAACATGGTCAAAAATCCCTTTCATCAAAACTGTAACTACTTAGTCAGAATATATGAACTATTCAGAATAGAGCACTAAACTAAGTGTGTTTACATGAACTCCAATTATATGATTCTAATCTAATTAGTGCCTGTGTAAACACATTACTTGGGTTTCTTAGATGCAGTTAAAAGGTTTACAGTATTTTAAGAAATCTGATAAGAAAACTTGGACTTTGGCTCGATAGATGAGGTTGCAGTGTATGTTATATGCAATTTGTATCTATATATAGATCATTAAGTAAACTTTTAACTTTGCTGGTAAAAAGAGAGTTGCTAATTTTGTGTCTCATTTTCCAGACTATATTGTTGTTGACATTTTGTAAACTTTAGCAATACACACTGTGGCCACATTTCATCATATGTATGAACTTTTTTACACACATGCTAACGTCATTAAAATTAATATTCCATCCTAGATCTTCGTATTTTGACAAAAAAGGAGATATAATTTCTCATTGAATAAGTTGAATGTGTTTTGTTATAATCTATGAAGCTTGTCCTACCTTGTAATAGTTTCTATGAAAGAATGAATCTTTGGCCGGAACATACGTACATCGGTTGAAGCGTGACCTGCTAGTGTGTGCATTTGAGAGATATAGATTGAGAAGGGTGTGTGTGTGTGGAAGTGTGTCAGGCCTGGAGTAGAGTTAAATTTCAAGGTCTGATGGGTATTCATAGAGGTGACAGACTGCTAGAGAACCCCACAGATGCTCAGCTCCCAAAGGTCTGCTGGCTTCTGCCTTACTAACCCCCACTCAGTACACTGCACTGTCCACTGAGTTCAGTCTAGCTCAAGCCTGCTACTTTGATTCTGTACTTTTTCACAGCCTGCTGGAAGAGAAGAGGAAAAAACTGATTTTAACACGTACTGTGGCTCCTGGGGCCTGTAGACAGTCTTTTTGGCAGATCATTTTCATAATGGACTTTTTTGCTGTTTGTAGCAGTTCTCAACACAAGTCAACATTCTGAGAATTATTTTACATTCTGTTAACATAGTATTTTAAATTCAGAGATTTTTAAGATGGCCTGGTAGCTAAGGGCAAACATCTATTTTTAAAATGTAATGTGATGATCTATAAGTAATACTGTGTGGTACTCATGACATTCAGTATAACAATATTTTTCAAATATTAGTGTCATGATATTTGATTTTTTTTGATGAAGGTGCGCTTACTGGGTGCTATTGCTCTATGTTAAAATAATGTATTACCTACCAATTAGAGCTGGCTTTGACTGGGCTGTTTTTTTTCCTATCTCTCAGTACCAACAGCCAGTGAACAGTCAGTTCAAATGGGTGAGCATGAGGATCGGAGCAAGTTTGACTAATCAAATATTGATGGCTAGATGACTGGATCTCCAGAGTGGCAGGTCTTGGGGAGTGTTCCCAGTATGCAGTGGTTAATAGCTACTAAAAGTGGTCCAAGGAGGGGCAACCTGTAAACTGGCTATAGAGTCCTGGGCCCCCAAGGGTCATTGATGCACACAGGAAGTTGTACCTTGCTTGTTAGAAGCTGTGAAGCTGTGATAGAAAGGGACACACAGTGTCTCTCAGACTACTCATGTCCACTGCCAAATGTTCCTACAATGGACATCAGAACTGGGCAATGGAGAAATGGAATGGATGAGGTGGCCTGGTCTAATGAAGCACAGTTTGTTTTTCAATAAGGAAAGTCAACTGTGTTTGCTTACTTGGAGTAGAGATAGCACCAGGATGAACAATGACTAGATGGAAAGCTGGCAGGGGCAGTTTGATGCTATGAGACAACGTTCTGCTGGGAAGCATTCATGTGGGTGTTCCTTTGATATGTAGCACCTAAACATTGTTGTAGACCAAGAACATGGCGTTTGCATTTCCTAATGCCAGTGGCCTCTTCCACACTCCATCTGAAAGCATATGGGATGTCCTATACAATCTAGTCTGACCAGTGGAGGTCCCACCCTGCAACTTACAGGACTTGAAGAATCTGCTGCTGACACATGGTGCCAGATACCACACCACACCTTCGTAGGTCTTTTTGATGGAAGAAGTAGGCATCATTATTCAGCTATGGAGCTCATTTCTCTCTATGGAGCTCATTGCTTTTTTATACAAAATTGCTCCCAAGAAAATAATTAGGCCTAGTGGTAATTACAGACAGTTATTTCAAGCATTAAGTGGAAGTATTTAACAACAGTAGAAATTGAACATCCTTGTTGATTTATGTATTTATGTACTGTTCTATACAATGCTCCTGAGAAGTTACATGGTAGTTCTACATTATGAAAGTACAATATTGAGCTGTATCACAGTCAGCTGACCTGTGGTATTCAGATACTGAATAGTAAGCTAGTTTTACAATTAGTAACACAATACGGTCCGTTTTCTTTAGAAAATAAAATCAAGATTAATTTCACCTTTATTGCTTGGTCGGAGACTAGATGCACAAACAAGCTGAGCACCTGGTGAAACCACCAAGGTTTTAGCTCTAGCTGTAGGTACGTATGTTGTCCAATGGGGTGGTTCTCTCAGGTGTCAACTGGATGGTGAATGCTTACCAGGGTGGTCACCTCTTTTTTTGTCCTGAAGGATCTTCCCTATACGCCTACATTTTCAATAACTTGGCCAAAGTTTAGCTTAGATGTCTGGTCAGGGTTGGAATAAGCCATCTACAAATTTAGGCCTGCAACAAGCATTTCTGCTTCCTTTATGAAAGTGAAATGAACTTCCTTCCTGGACCTCGGGGGACCAGTCAATTTCCCAGCACTGACTAGACGAAATCTGCCTTCCACGCCCAGACGAAATCTGCCTTCCAACGTTTCCCTCCAGTGATGAGGATGGTGGAATGAACTTTAGATATTTGTAAAAATATCTGATCACATGAGGTTAAACTTCTGGGCATAGCACAGTTTATTTGTTCAGTGCTGTAAATGCAATACTCTGTGAATGAGTTTTGTCTTAAATCTAAGTTTAAATTCATTAAGCATTTTAATGTGTGCTGTGATAACTCTTTGCATGTGATCTCTTCTTTTGTATCATAGTAATATTTCAGCACACCTGAGGATGACTAAAACTTAATATTTTTAAAGCTAAACCCACCATTAGCTTTATCATAAGGCTGTGGTAATTCTCAGTGCAAAAGGCATGTTTGTTTCTACTACAATAATATTTTCAAACACTGTCAAACTATCTAATTAGCACACAGTGCAGTTTATCGCAGTGCCATGTTTGAGAAATTCGTGTCGCAATTCTACATGTTAAACTCTCTCTCTCTCTCTCTCTCTCCCCCTCTCCCTCTCTCTCTCATGCTCAGTCATTCACTCACTCAGTCACTCCTTTACTTAAACCATATATTGTTAATATACTGATGTTTGTCTGATTGCTAAGTTTGTATTTAGAATGATAGATGTATTTAAAGTCTGTTATTTATATTTAATAAATAAGTGCAGACTCTCTTAGGAAAATTTGATCTTGCTGTAGTGGTCAGAGTTAAAAAAAAAAGAAGTATTATAATAATATAATTATTACCTGTATGCATCAGTCACTGCACCACAGCATTTTGACTCCACTAGCAAATATCTAGGGCAAATGGTTGAGTTTTTATATCTGTTTTTAGTCTGAAAAACTGCAATGTTCAAATCATGGGAGCAGCAGCTTAAATTATATCGCTATTTGTCAGTGTTTTAACAAGCTTTGATTGGGCAAATTTAACCTAATAAGTGAGAGCTTGTGAACAAGTTGTCTGGCACACAATTAGCATTCAAGCCTCAGGTCTGAAGATGTGCTAGTGTTCTTGGCATAAAAGGCCTAGGCTTAATTTATTGAAAATGATGGTGCTTAAATTGCATTTGCAGTACTGACGCAGGAAAAGATGCACTCATATATTCCCCAAATCATTTAGCTCCATTTATTTAAGCCTGTAGAGAAATGTACTTAAAGACAGTTGTTTCAGGTAAATATATGTATATTGTTAAATGTTATACAGTCTAGACTAAATGATGTGTGATCTGAAAACAGTAGCTTGTTCGTGTGCCCCAAGGATAAGTCTTCAGGCTTGCTCTCAGTATGTCGTTTAATGTGTGTATGTGTCTGTGTGGGGGGGTGGGGAGGTGGGGAGGTGGGGATTAACAGGGGGAGTGCTCCAGTGCGCATGCCTAACTGACTCTGAATTACTGAAGCAGGAGAACAAAATGCAGAGCATGAAATTAGCTGTGGCTGAGAGCTAAATTGCTACTGTTCATTTCTTCTCCCCTCCTCCATTCTCTCTCACATTTGACATTCAGATTGTATTTTTCCCCCGTTTGCTAAATGTACATTTTGTTTGCTGTCTCAGAATGGTAAGGCTTGCATGGCATAATGCTTATGCAATTTTCTTTTGAGAGTTTATGTATTTATTTGTTGAAAAGCAAGCTCTGTCTTGCACATCCATCCTCCTTCTTGGAATTTATTAAATCGGGGCATCTCAGAAAAATAGGCTGATAATTGGCCGCAGTGGCAGAGTAAAGCACGCATTGTAGTAGTCGGCTTTTAGCCGCTCTCTACGTTAATTAATGGAGATCTCTTGTGATGTGAAACATAGCAGGAGTCTTTTAAAATCTCATTACAGATTCCTGACAGCAGGTCTGCAGTTCTGACCAGCAAACTCTTTGGAAGTCAAAGCCAATGTTTATTTAGACTGGCAGTTATGTTTACAGCGTTTTGAAAGTGCGTATATTAGGTGCCGTACATATTTCATTATTTGT
The DNA here is from genome assembly GCA_037577145.1 of Brachypetersius gabonensis. Lineage (NCBI taxonomy): Eukaryota > Metazoa > Chordata > Actinopteri > Characiformes > Alestidae > Brachypetersius > Brachypetersius gabonensis. The sequence goes on along the minus strand of JBBJLR010000001.1, from coordinate 43,731,670 downwards.
GAGCATGCTGGCTGTCAAGAGACTTTAAAGGGGGAAATTGACTCCTGTAAATATGTGCATAATGTTCCTCGCTCTTAGTCCTAAATGAAACATTAAAAAATATATATTTTTTTCCCAAAAATGAAATGAGATGTATCTGCCTACATCTTGAAGTGAATAGAATTGGGCAAGCTGTCTCCATTTCATTTAATGTGTTTTCACACAGAAGACGATAAATGAGTCTTTTGTAGCTGATATACTGCCATTATTGTTTATTTCGAATGACTGCTTTCTCTTTAAACACACATATAGCATATCTTTTACATTCATAGTTGTATCAAGTTCCACACTTCAGTCTAGATCTACAATCCACAAAGATCAAGCCATTCAGATTGCTGCGTGCGCTGCCGTGTCAGAAGTGGCAATAACAACCGAAACCATTTCCTGAACCAAATAACAGATCATACAGGCCACTCTCCCAAACAGCTGCTTCGTTACAGTCATGTAACGTGTCTTGATTGGCAGAGACACGTTTACTGAGTGTCTGGTTTTGAATAGGGCTTTCAGTGCTCTTTCCCCCTCTACACACTCAAGTGCCTTCATACTTAAATGAAAGTGAGGAATATGGATGTGCTGCTAATTAGAAACAGACTAGTGATGGCTTAAGTAGAAAAAAAACAGCTGAAGTCAGAGTTGTTGCAGCCGCAGGCATACAGCTAAGTTTACTTACTGAATAAAGTGCAGTGTTTGTGCACATTGTTGGTATTGTCAGAACTATGTGCATCATTAAAACAACAGATTTTGACCAATTAAAGACAGTCTGTAAATGACAACCAATGTGTAGTAACTCTGTATCCTTTTTTTTCCCCATTGTTTCCAATTTTCTCCCCAGTTCAGCCTTGGGTCTGAATCACACAATATACTACCAACAGTAGGAGGGGCATCTGTTGACCCTCTAAAACGTCTGATTTTTTGGTATGTCGTTACACACCAGAAGGAAGGGGAAAGTATTATTAAGTCCTTATGTTTCTATCCTTGTTATAACCTTACCCTTATAATTCAGTAGCTACATAGAATACAATGCAACCTGACCCAGTTTTATTTACACACTCATATATCTTAATCATAGCAGATGTAGTAACTGAGAAAATACGTAATAGGATTTAATTTGGCAGAAATTTGAAATCTGAGCTGTGTAGTGAACTGAGGGTCAGAAAATAAAACATCCAGGATGCTCTACGGCATGCATTTCATGTCCTGCTTTGGTTGTAGTCTATAGGCTCCAAGGACTTAAGTCCATAATTGGAGACTCTTAGGCTTTTATTCCACTGGTCACACCTTCTGAGGGGTGGGGGGCTGAGCACCTGGGATGAACAAATAGAGTTAGGGACTATTAAAGCTTCAAATTAAGTCATACTTGAATGAATCGTGTGCAATGGTTGCCGACTTTTGTAATCACACGTGTCACCATGCTTATAAAGGCTTGGAAAGGGGAAAAAAAAAGCCATCCAAGTCAATTCCCCTGGTTAATGTTGTGCACATTAAAAGTGCTTCTGCAGACATTTAGAAGTGTGTGCGTGTGTGTGTGTGTACTTAATGTAAGTAGGCTTTAAGATGGCGTCCCTGCTCTGTGCTTCGCTATGCTCGCTATTTCTCCCATGCTTTGTACATGCAAGCACTGCAGGATGCAAGAATGCCGCCTCTTCTCACTCTTTTCACTGTTTTCCGTGGCACAGACGTTATCTTCAGCTTGCACGCCACAGAGAGTTACTGTAAATCAGCCGCTGGTTAGGTTGCACCAGTGCGTGAAATGACCACTGTGATGAATTTCCTGGAGAAACATTAGCATGCTCTCATCTCTGTATTACACTCTGCTGTCGAGCAAGTGTTTAAGCAGATATTGCTTTGAATAACCCGCAGAATGAACCTGCAAAATGGCTAATAGGGTAATTACAAAGAGCTGGTATGTAAAAATACACTCAGCACATGATGCAGGCTGTATGCTACATGAGCTGCTACAGTTGTTCTTTCTTCCTGTGCTCTTTCGTGTGTGTGTGTGTGTGTGTGTGTGTGTGTGTGTGTGTGTGTGTGTGTGTGTGTGTATATATATATCTCGAA
>JBBJLR010000001.1:43656456-43720722 GCA_037577145.1 Brachypetersius gabonensis | reverse complement strand
TGTGTGTGTGTTTGTGTGTGTGTGTGTGTGTGTGTGTGTGTGTGTGTGTGTGTTTGTGTGTGTGTGTGTGTGTGTGTGTGTGATGGATATTTAAGGATAAACACTACTGAACATTCAAATGTGAATTTATCCAAACAGTAAGTACCATTCATTCCAGCTAGAATTTACATTCTGTAATTAGTGATATGCACATTTAGATTTATTTAAATCACAAACTTAAGACACATATTGACTGGTTTTGGCATAAGGGCTTAATTGTATAAATCAGATTTATTTTCTAAAGTTGGACGTGGATATCCCATCCTGACTGCCACGTCTCTGTATTTACGGTGCCGTGCCTCACCACATTTCATCTGCTTTAATAAGTCAACACTATACAACTGTGTCGAATTCATTTAAACCCTCTGCGGCTACCCAAGCTGTCTTGTGTTTCTCTATAATGGCGCCATTTGACCTCCTGTTTTCCTCTCAATCAGATCTAGTCTTTCATCTGGCTAATTTAGCAAATACGCAGGTTAGCCTCGCAAAAGCAGAATCACAGGAGCTCATTTAGAATGGTAACAAGCTCTTTGAGTGGACTTGTAACATGGTGGACAATAGGAGCCTATTTAACTCTGCCTTACATGGCTAAGGAGATGCTAAGCTGTGTGATGTCTGACCTCAGGTCTGATGGAAAATAGCCCTGCTGCGATTTGCATGAGCTTGGCGGCGCTCTCGCCTGTATGTATTGTTCTTTGCAGATGTACCAGCTGTGTCAGAAGATGTGGTCCAGGCTTAAACAATGTGCAGGACCTGCCTCCTTTCTCTCTGTCTCCGGTCCCAGGGAGCACGCTTCTTCCACTCAGTTAGATGGGATCACAACTACAGGGCTAAGTGCATCGACGTTCAACTCGGGCAACTCATTACTTTGTTAATTTGTTGGTACGGCCAGGAGCTAGCCAAACAGACCCCACGGCCCTCCATCTGGCTACACAATTTCAAGCTGAGATTGGACGTAGCGGACGAATAGGAGTGGGGGGAAAAATGAATAAAGAGAGTCTTTTTAATGGTCTAGTGTGCATTTATTGACTGCTGAGAATTCCCTGAGATTGGGCAGCTACTAAATTGCCTGCTCCCTGGGGTTATTGGTGAAGTCACAATGTAAAGCAATAATTGCCTGGCAATGGTAGATGCAATTTCTATGAAAGCATGTCTCCCCTCTTTGCTTACAAAAGGAGTGACTGGCTAAGCTGCCATGCCACACACAGAGCATCTTTTCAATCCATATGAAATGGACTGCGGGAGAAGAAAGCTGCCATGTTGAGTCCGTCTCCTTTGGGCTGGTGGGCTTTTACAAGCGTTTTGTAGTCTAATCTGACAGGGTAATGTGATAAAAAATACAATACATTGAGTGGGAGGAAGTAAGAACACTGGAAGATAATATGACTCTGCCAGTGCTTTGGTGATTATTAACACTCACCTCAACACAAAGCTCTATGTATATTCATTTATTTATTCATGAGCTTGTGGAGTTCTTCGGTGTGGTAAAGTGTTTGGTGTTGGGACAGCATCTTGCCAGTCTCCCAGGAGGTGTAATCCTGTGGTTTCTGATCAATAGAGCTATAATATGTGTGCTCTCCCATTTACAGCAGGGACACATTAGAGGTCATTGATTAGCACTTTTACCTTCAGGGCTGCTTGCTATATGAGCAAAAAGTCAATGTAACGCTCACTTAAAATGAGTGGCTCACTATGCAGTAACAACACAGCAGGCCGCTCTCTAAGACAATAAAACTGATTGACAGAGTCCTGGAGTTGCCTTTGAGCTGCTCATTACAAAAAAAAAAACAAAAAAACTTTCAAACTCTCGAGTGGTAGTTTAATAGTGCAACACTTGGCCTATTGTGAATTCTGAAGTAGCTGTCATGTGCGAGCTATGTTATGTGGAAATGTTTTTTTTTTTCCACAAAAAATTACTGTTCAAAATTGTGAACAGTAAAAATGTGGAGTCATCTGAATTTATGTTGTAAAAATGGCCTAGTGTGCATTAAATATTATGCCTGTGTCTCCACCATTAATTAAAAAATCTCTGAATTTACATAAAACAATGTCTTGGACATCAAGCCATGGTTTGGTAACCATTTGATTAATTAGCTTTCTGTGCCTTAGATTTTATAGGCATTAAGTGTTACCACCACTGTGAGCAATTGTGCCTAGATTGGCCTATTTTAAATTATACTTATTAATTTAACTATGCAGACACTTTGAAAAAGGGTTAAATATGTTGTTTTGTGCAGAATCCATCTATGAAGATAGATCCATCTATGCCAGTCATTCTGAAGCAGTCCCTCCTTTTTTTTTCGTTCTAAAAATCTGAACTGATTAGAGCTCAGGTGCAGCACTAAACAGTTCGGAGGATAACGTGCATCTATAGACTGTAGTTCTTTCATACCACAATATCGCAGTATTCTTATGCTAAGTTCTTTTCACTATGAATAATTCCTTAAAAACAATAATGCTGAACTACGAATAAAATCCTGAATATCAGCTGATACTGATTCTTTAAAAACTACGCATCTTTAATTGATGCCTCCCTTAAGATGAACATCGAAAATAGTCTGTCATGCTCAAAGGAATAAAACTCTCTACTACCCCACATCAGGGAATACACAGAATCTGATAGTACCCAATGGATTGGATTGCATTGAATTGATTCGTTTTTTCTCTCTGATGTCTTGGTATCTGATCCAACACATTTAGCTAATATTGGTGCAAATTTGATACGTGGTTAATCGATGCCATCTCTACATTGATCACAGCCTTGATGAGTTTTGGCATGTTTCTAACAAACCCTGAATTAGTATAAAGTAAGCCTGTAAAGTATACCGAGAGAAATAAAGAAAGACAATCACATCAGTTTATTTGGTTTTATATCTCCTAGTATTTTTTTTTTTAATGTTAGGTGAAAAAATGATACAATGGCAATGCATTACCCTGCAATGATGTACAAAACCCATTTTGTTTACATGTTGCATGTCTGTTACTACTAAGATGTCAAGTTTATTATGGAACCCTTAAGCTTCTGCCTTCATTTCATGCTGTGATCACAGTGATTGTGTGTTGTGCACATTGTGCAGAAGAAGGGATGGCATTAGAGTAACCTTTGATTTTTCCTATTAGTCCACTGGCAACAATATGCTCAGACGATGGCTGCAGAAAGCATTTTCAAAGGCCATCTAATGGCTTCTGCCTGCTGCTGAAATATGTCATTAATGTCTGTGGCGATTATTAGGCTTGTCAGAACGCAGGCTTTGTGCTGCTCTGCCTGTGGACATAAAGGCTGGAGGGAGAGGAAAATAGAGAGAGAGACTGAGTGAGTGAGTAAGTGAAAGAGAGACAGAAAGGGAGTAATGCCCAGAGAGGGAGTGAGCGGGTGGGGGGGGAGATGATAGAGGTATTTGAGTGTTAGCTGTTTAGAAGCTCTTAACTCTACAGGGCTCTATTAGAAACTGATAGTTATCGTTTTTATTCAAATGCATTGTTTGGCTGAAAATTCTCCTTCTCCTATCTGAAATGCAAATGTTAAATCAGCTAATATTTGTTGGGCGTCTGAAGTTTTGTTTTGCACTGGAACCAAGAGTAAGTGCACTTATGGCCACCAGGTTATCATCCTATAAACTGCAAACATATGACCTGATCTGCTCAGCTCAAAATAATATCCAGTTGGTGAGCAATCTTAAATGGACTTACTTTGGGCAGCTGGTGGCCTGGTGGTTAGTTAGTTGCAATCAGAAGGTTGTGGGTTTGAATCCCAGTACCACCAGTGGCATCACTGAGGTACCCTTGAGCAAGGTACCGTCCCCTTGACATTGTTCACTCTGTGTGCTATGCTGTCGTATGTTCAGATGTGACTTTAAGGGGTCACTTTACTTTATGTGATTTCTAACATACCATTATGAACATGAACAAATGTACAGACAAATTTCAGCCTTCCGTTTTGTTAATGTGGTTTCTACACTTGTTAATGTCAGAAACCACATCAAGTGTAGTCGTCAGGGGTCTATTGGGGTCAATTTAAAGGTAATCTTCGTTTTCAAACTGTCATTTCAATTGCTGTCTAAGTGAACCCAGAACCACACTGCTCATCAAGCTGTCATGGTGGGTCAGTGACTGTTGCAACTGGAGCCTAATTTCCGTTTTTTTTTCACCTTTGTCATTGTATGTTCACCTCCGTCACCCTTCTGTAGATGTTGTCTCAGTGTTTTATGAGAAACAAGCCATGCGTAAGATTATCATCCCCACCAAGGTCTCCTTCTTGTCCTCTTAGCATCGGCCGTCCTGCCGCCCTGTTTTCGTCCTCTCAGCAGCAGCGTCCTTCTTCGTGACTCTTTTTGATCATCCTCTGCACACACCCACAGTTAAATTCTGCCTCTGTAAAGGGATGCCTTCACTGCTAGAACTCATACCAGTGCCACTTCAGAGATGCTGCGTGTTTCAGCCTTGAAAGCTCGATCAACTGTCAGAGGTAGTGTTTGCCAGGGCCACTGCCGTGACAGGAATGTCATACGCCGCAGCATAAGAGCGATGCCCCACCAGATAGAAGAAGCTCCCTCTGCTAGACTTGTATGAAATTGCGTGTTTCGGTAAATTGGAGCTGCTGTAATTCCATCCTAAGTGATCTTCTTTACTCTCCCTTTCTTCCTTGCAAAATAGCGTTGGTACTATTTTGGTAGGAACATTTCCTTTGTGGTTCCTTTCATACATACCATGGAGAAAAAGGGGGCTGGGTTTTTCTCTCCGGCAAAATTAGTGACGGAAAGTCTAGAAGGGGTGATGTTTAAGGAAATGCTAATAGGCATCATGCCTTAAATTAAGAGAGAGAGAGATGCCTGACTAGAGAAATATGGAGTGCGGCTGCAAATCAGCCAATCCCAGGGCGCCTTTCCTTTCACGCCCTATAAAAGTCAACATGACACATCGGCATGTTTTCTCAGGCTGCCGTGCTGCCCCTAGTGGAGGAAGCGTGCCTGTGCTCTAGCCAAAGGCTGTGAGGAGAGCAGAGCAGGACAGAAAATGAGAGGGAGACAGAAAGAGATCGAGTTTGCCTCACTGGTAATCACATGTGGTGTGGAGTGCCAGGTCTGGGAGATGACAGGTCGCACAGATTCTGCTCCCTGGGGGATTTACTTGTGAAAAAATGTTCTGGACTTTTCCCTTCATTTTCCATTTAACCTTTAGAAACCAGGAGTTACACATTTTCCTATACTGTTATATATTTAACAGAACCTTCCAGCAGTGGCTTTGGCTTAAAATGACATTGTGGTGTGTAAAACATTGAACATGAATCATTGGCCTCTAGTATTTAGTATTTTTTAAATAGCACACAACTAGTTCCTTTGTCTGTACCAGCTTATCAGACCTTATCAGATATATGATGTATGTCATGTATTGAGTAAATTTAATGTATTTTGATAGTATTTGCGCTGTATTGCTCATTTCAAGATGACAGTAAAGCTCTTATTTGATCTCATTGTCTTTGGTAAGTACATGATTTTTGAAAACTGAAAAACTGTGACAGCTTTGCTGATTCTGATTCTGATTCGAGTTAGGATGTGTGCAGAAGCACGGCGTATGGAGGGCTGGAGCTGCTGCAGCCGGGCTTAGAGTACAGGCTGAGATCATTACAGTTATTATCGCTTTTCTCCTCTCTCATTAGCTCAGCCTTCCTCCTCATCTCCTTCTCCCCATCAAAAGCCTGTTTGGGCTGAGGAAGAGAGCGCCACATGTTTGGTATCCGCCGAAATAAAGTGTCTCCTCATCGCCTTCATAATTAACTCCTAGCTGTCACTTTCTGCTGGTTCATGCTAGACAAAGAGAATGAGGTTTAGTGTGCATGAAGTAGGGCCCAAGCGTTCATGTGGCAGCAGTAGGGCAAATACAATGGGGGCATGAAAAATGCCAGCAGGACAACCTTCAAATTCCACCCACTGCATAGGATGATTAGGACCAAATCCTCTCCTGGTTACTTGCAACTAAAACGAGCCCCCAGAATGTTCCTACTGGTGTACAACAAGCATCTCTCTCACTCTCTCTCTGAGCCTCTCTTTTATTTTATTTTTTTTACATATATGATAGGGCATTAACACAAAAGTTGACTTTTTTTTTCCTCTCTCTCTCCCCTCCCTTGTGTACGCAATGCAATCTCTGCCTCTGATTGGCTTACGCTGACACGCGTAATTCCTTGGTTTAACCAGTTATAGTCCTTTCATAAAAGGGGCAGTGGCGGCAGCGTTGGTGCAAGGGGAATCTAAACACGAGACCACAAAACAGACACACATCACATTTGTGGAGATACTTCACTTTAGACACAAAAATAGCACGGTGACCTGCACAATCTGCAAGTCGGTGTTAAAGTACAGTAACAATACCGGCGTTCTGCATGTGAAACGGCTTCGTTAGCTAACATGGGTAACGCTATCCGTGCAGGGAGTCTGCTGCCGCAGCTTAAACTGTTCCCACTCTCAGTTTTACTTATATTTACCAGAAAATTCAAGGTATCAGCCTTTGTTTTGTTTAATTGTCATGTTGACTGTTACTGACCGACTTGAGTCGTTAATGCCCTAATATATATATGTGTGGGTGTGTATTGTGTATATATGTATGTATAAAGTACATGGCAATACAATTTTGATTTTGATATAAATATAAATTTTGATTTATACTTATTTAATTGAACATCAGTGTTAAAACACACTGTGGTGTGAAGAATATTGTGTATTCTTATACACAATTATATTATATACACAATTATATACACAATTGTGTAGTCCTCCACATACACAAATCCACATACTTGTTAGAGTTCGAGTGTCTAAAAAGAAAATGCGAAAAATGTCTTAGTCCTTGAAATTTGGAGTGAGTTCTTTAAAGATCAAAGTGAACATATTAGAAATAAAAGTATGCTTTTTTTCCTCTTTGAAATTGTGTCATTTCAGCTTCAAATATACAAGCAATTTGACAGTAACCATATTTATTAAAAGTAACTCATTACTATCTATTAAACTATGCAAAGCAAGTTTTAGGGTAAGAAAAGTATTATCTTACACACTGAAATGTAGAACAGGATAGAAGTTGTTTAGAAGGTAAGTTAATAATAAGTAAAATTCTTAATTTTACATTGCTACTATATTTTATTAAGATCCTTGGGAAAGTGTAAAATGTGCATCATCATCATGGAAATTGCCAACTAATTATTGGTGATTCCCCCAAAAGGTAAATTTTAATTGTAATTTTTTTAATCGAGTAATCAAGTTTAATACTGCAATTGTGATGGACTTATATCCATGCATGTGTGCACACACACACACACACACACACACACACACACACACACACACACACACAGCAGGCAGCTTTACTCTAATTAGGTATATGAGGCTTTTGTCATTTGAATGATGATTTGAATCAGATCACTACTTCCCCATGCAGGGCCATTCTCAGCACAAAAGCATGTCTTTTGTTGGGGTGAGGGGTTAAGGGAGCTCATTTCACGGCACTTTATTTGCTCCGGTCCCAAAGGGATGTCCCTCTGTGAACGCTATCAACTCCACCAGCTGGCACCAGGGGCCGCGACAGCACAAAGATCTCCGTAAAACTGGCGTCCCATTCAATCACAATTTAAGACAAATGAGAGGCCCGTGTGTGAGGGGAAACTGTTTGTCGTTGCTGCTGCTGATGTTGTTGTTTTCTTGTTTTTATGTGGCCTGTTTGAATGTGATTATCTACAGTGCACAGGTCTGAAGGTGTGAAACAAATGTTTTATGAGGTATCATACAAATAAAATAATCATTTTGAAAAGAAAGAAAAACATCTTAGATCTTTTACAATGCATATACATTCTCATGCGGTTTAGACCTATGCAATTATTTGTTGAGACTGATTTTCTTACTTATGTATAATCTTTGTTTTGGTCACTCATATTGTATGGTCATAAGATAAACCTTTAGTAGTCCCACAAGTGGGAAATGTCATGCCTTGTATGATGCATCAAGAAGTTATTTTCGTTCTACTTTCTGCTGTTTGGTGAAGATAACGGCCAGGATGGGCCAGATTTAGTTATTGAGATAAATTACACGTGTCCCAATAAGTTTTTATCATGAATATCTTGGGTTTAGTGCATTGTGGTGTGTCAGTCGTTGAATGTAAATCATTGCACTTTGACAGCATTTATAATAATATACACATGTCATGTATTGAGTAAATGTCTTGGTATTGTTAATCAAAAAGTGTATTGATCTTGGAGAAAATTACTTGAAGTATTATGATATAATAATATTTTTACGTATCGCCCATTCCATGATGACAGTAAAGTTTATTGATCTTGAAAACCTATAGCAAAATTTTATTGTGTGTGTGTGTGTGTTATACAGGTCCACAGACGCTCAGCAGAGAGGCTCAGGGAGCTTTGCTGTGCGAACCGTGGGACTTTCATTAAGGTAGGGCAGCACCTGGGTGCTCTGGACTACCTCCTGCCTGAAGAATACACCAGCACGTTAAAGGTCCTACACAGCAGAGCACCTCAGAGTAGCATGGAGGAGATCAAGCAAGTCATCAGAGAAGACCTGGGCAAGGAGGTCAGCAACTCTGCTACTTAAAGTTGTCTAAAAAATGTACACAATTTTCCTCTAGTCTCAAATGTGAAGTCAGGTGTAATCTAATCTTAACACGAATGTATGTTACATATGTTGCATGCCTCTACTTGTTTTTCTATTTTGTTATGTAAAACACACACAGATGTCAGTATAGACCTTAAATCAGAGACAGGTGGCATCTGGGCATGTCTATGTAATCGTCTGGCTGGTGTGGTACCCAAGGGTTAATGCCATATGAGGGAAATTGGACGAAAGCACAGTGACTGAAGGCCAACGCTTTCCTTGTTTTCTTCTGTAAGCACTTTTGTTCTTCTTGTCAGAAGTGCTCTCTGAAAGTGCTATGCCTCAAGAATGTTTTGACAGGCTTTTAAACTTGGGCTCATCGGTTTTGGTGGAGGTAATTGTTCTGTGTCGTCAAGGATGGCACTTTTGGGTCCCCTGTCAGCTCTGTGCTGCCATTTATGTTCATGTCTGCTGGCTTGCTCCGCTGTCATCCTATCCTGACATATGCGTTACAGCATTAGCCCATATAGCAAATGACCTGTAATAATGCATAAAGGTGAGATTTTTGCTCTCTTGACCTGGAAGCTTGCTTGGCAGTCTGCTTCGACGTAATTGGACCTCTGTAGGCATACACAGAAATGTACTGTACGGTAGTGACTATCGTCTTTCATATAGCCCTACATGGCAATGTTTATACCCCTGTATTAAAGTACATTATAATGTTAATAACCATTTGAATAACCATATTTGTCTTAAATAGTAAAATAGACCTATGTTGTGTGTGAAAGCCTAGGCACACCATGTTACAATGTTTTGTTCGTTTTGAGTAGATTTTCCAAGTAAAATAATTTACCACTACCTCTGCATGACAAATATATTTCTGCAATTGTTAGTGCATAATTGGTGCTTATTTATTCATAGCAGAATCTGTTTTTCCTTAACAGCTGGCAACACATTCTTTTGTGTTGCATACTTCAGACGTTCAAACTTTGCAAAGAAGTCATAGTTAAGATTAGAGGGAATCACCGGTCAAATCGTGTTGTTTTTGCCACTGACTTTGAAAATCTGACTATTCTATGAACAGAGATTTTCTTGATCTTGCAGGTCTTGTCTTGTCAGTTCTCGTTTTCATGACGTTTTGGGCTGTTGGAATTGCAAGCAGGTTTGTTTAGATGAGCTAATGGCCATTGACTCTATGAGAGGTTTGAAGGGTAACATAATTTATTATACTTTGGAGTTGTCTACCTCTGACTTAGATTAGGAATCCATTCAAATAAGCTCTGACACCTTACAAAAAATAACACAAAGGGTGCTTAAACTTTGCACATACCACATTAAATGTAATTATATGTTGCAGCTTTTTTTTGACAGTCATGCATTCATATTTCTACATTAGTGTCATGCTAAAGTGTATTATATGAAGAGGTTATATTCACTTATACATATCAAATTTGATGGTTTGTTGATTTTCTATCAAATGCATGTATATCAATTGCAAAGCAATGGCCCTCAACATAGCCCATAGTGCCCCAATACATCCTTACATAGACCCAACCCCTATAGTCCTATGTAGTATAGTACATTCCTGCCCATATAACCCTAGATAATAATACACAAAGCCCTACATAATAACTTATGTAGCCCTCCACATAGCCTTCCCATACAGAGCAATGCTTGTAAGCCTTCATATATCTTTATTATAATGCTTATGGCCCTCTATATTGCCCTGCATCACACCCATCTTGTTCACTTACATCATACTGCTTATCTCCTAGTTTGTAGTTGTGAGGTAGTTCTGGATTTGTAGTGAGGGTTCCAGACCTACTTCATGATTTTGAATGATGCACACTCCAAATCCGGCGAATGGTCTCTGAAGGTGGCCATTAGTGTGTGTGTGCTCATACTCCTCTGACCTTGAGAGGACAGCAGCTTATCTGTGGCGCCATGGTGAGATGATCAGATCTTTTGCAGTTTTATTATTGTAATTATTAGCTCTTATAGATCACTCTGTCGCTGCTCTCATCCCTCCTACTGTCTCTCTCTTTCACACACACAGACACACACACACACACACACCCACCAGCTCCGGCTGCAGCATTACGTAATCTCAGCCTGGTCGCGACTGGTTTGTGGAGGTTTAGGGGTGTTTCTTCCCCTGTAGCGTGTGTGTATCTCTCTGTGTTTGTGTGTGTGGTGAAAGGGAAGGCATTTTCAGACGCTGTGTGTCGGCTGTGGGAGATGGACCCGTCACGGCTCGTTGAGCCCAGTGCAGCAGGAGAATAATCTGTCTGTCTGAGTGTCAAAATAAAAGTCCCTCTCCCAGCTTTTGTCACTCTTTCTCGCTGTGTCTCGCCGTACCTTGTCTTCCCTCTCTGTGAACTTGTAGATGCATTGGAGCGGGAGCATTAATGTGGTGTGGAGATGAATTTTCTGTCAGACAGGTCCTTACTGTTTTCCACCAGATCTGTCAGTGAGATCATTTTTGCGCGGGCTGCTGGTATTAAACGGGGTGGGACTATGCTGGCAGTGTTAAACATGTCCTGCACAGGGGGCAGTGTTGCTGCCAGGCCTTTTAGAGCGACTCTCCAGCACTCCGGGCTAATCTACAGCATCCCTCTCCCTCTCCTTCATATTTATTTATGAGCCTTGGCACAGTCGCATGCAAGCCAAAGCTGTTACACACAGCCCTGGATCCATTTAGATAAGGAATTATTGATATCACACAGACGAGAGGGGGAATAAAGACACTGGTCCAGGCTTCAGGTTGCCTTCCCACTATCTCTCCAGTTCACTCGCCTTTAAACTCTTAAGCCTTGGATTTCCTATTCTTGCAGATTCTCTTCAATTAATAAAGCCAAGATTTATCTGGAGCGGTCTTGAAGTAGTTGTTTTTTCATGAGAAAAAAAAGTTAATTTTTAAAATAATATTTGCGCTATTAGGCTTTTCTAAAAGCCACATAACGTCTCAAAATCGAGCACTATAATTATATAGCACTAGAAACATCAAAGATCAAAAAACACTGAATGTTTTCTTTATAGCCTAGTCATGATTTAGATTTATGGCTGTATTTCTATGTAAATAAGCCATAAGGTCGTCTTTTAGCTCAGAGTTTCAATGTTTCAATACCAGTTCCGAAGAACTCCTAGATTTTGCTTGCCTAATTAAAAGGCACTTTTACATCATGTCTTTGACAATTTGTCATGATTGTTAAGTACCGCAGACTTGTGAACTTTTGCTGTTGACATGGCTTTGATGTGTATTTTTAGCTACTCTTTTGTGACGAATGTTTTTCATCAAAGAATACAGAAGGGGTAATTTGCTCTCTGAATGAGAATGGAGGCAGGATTGGACTGATTATATGTTTCCCATGCATATGGAGCGTTCCGTTTTTCCTTTCTGATTAGAACAGAAAGAGAAGTGGCATGGAAAAGGCAGAATATTTAAAGGCAAAGATTTTTATCACCTCCAAGAGAAAAGCTTTGTATGGGACAATTCTCCAGAAGAATATGATGTGATGCTCGTTCAACCAAGGCTGGCAATTCTTATAAATATGTACATAGATTTGGTCACTACTATATAGAGTCATTTCTCCAAGGTTAGGATTTAATGTAAATGTACTGCAAAGCTTTTGGTGGTTGCAACTATAAAGAAAAAAATTAGATGCACCAAATTAAATAATTCGACTCATTCCACCAAGGTCATACTTGAACATTTTTTTTGCCTCACTGAGAGCAGAAACAAGACTTTATTCAGCCTCAACTCCAGCCCTCAGCGCCCTGCTCTAGTGGAACTTTCTACACAGACACTGTGCAGTTCAATTATGCAAATATTTATCAAGCGTAATTATCACATGCAGTTGAAAAATTGAGCTAATTACTTTACACTACTTCTTAGGAGGCCCGTAGAGGAAATAGAGGCAAATGTGTTCACACGGGAGAGTTTGAGCAAGTGTTGGATCTAGAGGGCAGGCTTTGGGGTGTAGTTTCAAGAGCTGAATTACTGATGCTATGACAGTCTTGTTCTTTTTTTCTTTTAATGATATTATTTATTAAGGTAGGCAAGGGATGTGAGTTTAGACCCTTTAATCAGTGCACCATTGGTTTTCTCCTGATTGTTTTCAGCAGTTGCATAAGATAAGGATTTTGGGGGACCATATAATGTAATTTTGTAAAGAACTGTGTATTAGTCATTTTCTTCAGCAGACTGAATGACACACTGTGTGTGTTTGTGTGTGTGTGTGTGAACGAGTGTAAACGTCTGATTTCTTTTGTAACATGCTGGTGGACACAGTGGGGAACCTTCAGGGCACTGTAGGCCTAATGATTTCCAGGAAATTAAAATATGTCTGCATTTTTTGTAGGGCTGGCCTGAACAGGTTTTTAATTCTCATTTGTGTATTTAAATTCTCATAATTGTCATTAAAAACAATATTTATGTTTCCTAATTTTTCAAGAGTTTCACACAGACCCCAGGGAAGAGGGATGACCAGGCAGCATGTTTGAAAACAGTAGAATACCCTTTTATTGGAAGAACAAGCCATAACTGGGTTAATTCCGTGGGTCTAAACAGCAGGGAGCCAATCAGCTCAGTTAATGTAAAAGGTAAACATTGCAAACCAGACTCCTTGGCTAGTGGAGATGCATCTCATAAGAAACAGCAGGAACCATGTATACTGTGCATAGCAGAGAATCACCCCCTTCAAAATATTCACATTTTGCAACACAACCAATAATGCCCAAAGATATGAAAGCAGTGCGTTAGAGAAAAAGAAATAAAAACAATAACTGTGATGGATAAAGGATCAAAAGGAGGAAACTGGCTAAGAGGCCTATTGCAGTTTTGAAGCAGTTACAGGAATTTATGGAAAACATTGGTTATTGCTTGTATGGGAGGGTTGCAACAAATATTTTGTCATGATTGAGCTTTGCCAAAAAGTGCCTTTCTATGATTCTATGGCCAAATGGAAAAAGATATAAAGTTATGATTAGACTAAAGTCAAAAGCCAATACAGCTCACTATCCAAAGAAAACCATGCTTACAGTAAAGCATGGATGTGATTCAAGCAGTCCAGGGATTCAGGGCGAGTTCTCTAACCTCTAGTTCCCAACCTTTTTTCCTTGAAGCCCCCCTTGCCTGTGTCCAAGACAAGCCAGGCACCCCCAACCCCAACTCCTACACCTATAGACGCAAAAAAATAATGAAGTGATTAATTACACACTTTTATTTGCAAAAAATAAACAGTGGTTGTAGGTTTTTATACTCTTATATACACACACACACACACAGACACCCTTTTACGTTTCTCAGACATTGGGATTTTATTAATTTAATGTTTTTATGAATATAACGACCCAAAGCACACAGTAAAATTGACCATGCAGTGCCTAAGTTAAGTGTCTTTGTGAATCCTAGATGGAGCCCAGACTTAAAACCAGGCTTAAAATCTGACTTGAATGCAGTCTTTAAATGGTCACAATCCGGTCTGACTGAGGTTTAGCAGTTCTGTAAAGAAGAGTAGTCAAATATTGCCTGTCTAGACGTGTGAAGTTGTTGGAGAAGTATCCCAATAGACTCAAGCCAGTAATTAAAGCAAATTACTCACACAGGGGCAGATTGATCCTTTATCTGTCTCAGTGACTCTGGATTTTTATTTTAAATGCTTTTTTCTGAACTGTTGCTATCATATATTTAACTTGGATGTTATAAGTTGCATTGTGAAAATACCTCTAAACTGTTTTTGTGTCTTTACAAAATGTGCATGAGTAAATACTGCCGTGTGCTGAAAATTAGTGAACCTTAAACCAATGAAGTGGCCTTGTGCCTGGTTTACAGTCTCAAACTCAAGCTGTGCAAACTGTAAAACTATTTAGACCCGAGTTAACAATGCAAGAAGCAGAAAAAAGCAAAAGAAACTTGTACTTAAAACAGGGAGATAGTAAAAAAAAATCACTCATCAGAAAACAAACATGACCCAGACCCAAGTGTCATGAGGTATGTGGAAAATTTGCGACTAAAATGTGACTATTTGTATTAGACGTCTATACACGCTTAACTTTAAAGTGATTTTATTCCTAAGAGTTTTGGACTATTGCTTTTGGTCTAGCTGTCATGAAATATAAAATCTGCCTGTGTTTTCTGATGGTCTTTTAAAAAGATAGCAAAATCAAGCGATATTTAAATGTACTGTGTGGTCAGGAGAAGAGATGTGCCACTGTTGAGTGGGTGTTCATGACCTGGCTGTGGAGAGTGCACTTAAAGACTTGGGTTAACCAAAGAAAGGCCCTGCCATCCATTAGCTAAAAGAGACTCAATTAACCTTTTCTGAGACAATCAGGGCCACACAGGAGCGTCTGTAAATGTATTATCTCTCCAGCCATTCCACCGCAAGTCTACTGGTAGAAAAGGACAGGGCACAGTATGTGCATGTCACTATTTGCTAATGCTAAACTAAAGAGGTGCATTTTAAGCTACTATATATCAAACATACTGTATGTTGTTTAAAAATTGCACATTAGAACAGTTTATGCTTTAACTGAATGCTGATATTGAGCTACATGCCCCTCCTCTCAAAATCGTCTCTTTTTTATAATGAAAGCAAGACCCTTGTCCAGTCAAGCTAACACACAATTTGAGCGGGTGGATCAGGCCCCTAACGCTCACATAACCTTCTAGGAAGAATCCATTACTGACTTGCCTAACCCCCATCTTTTGTGCTTTTTCTACTGGAAAAAAGGCCTGAGTTCTTTCTGACTTCTTAAAGTCGACAGTGGTCCCCTTGAGAGGGCACCAAAGGAAGAATCTCTTCCTCAGTAATTTCAGTGCATGTTTAAATTCATGTTTTTAGTGCTGGGTGGTATTTAATTCAGTACTCGACAATGTTCAGAGTACATCATGATGTCTCAGATGATGCTTAAGTCTGCGTTAATAAAGTTGATGAGCCTATGCTACCTCAGTGCTGCCGCTCTGTACTAGTCTGTCTTACAAACAGGCTTGTTTTGGTCAGACTGGTTTTGTACTTCGATTTTCTTCTAAACATAGATCACTTTTATCTTTGCATTGTTTTTTTTTACTTTTTAATTCTTTATCTAACATGAGCAGTGTTACTGAGTGACACCAATGCCACTATAACACTAAAGGCAAAATGCACTACTGTTCAAAGTTTGGAGTCACTTAATTTTAATGATAGTTTTATTTACTAATAGCTATAATAATGCTATGAAGCATTTTAAGATGTATATGATATTTGGAATTTTAGCAAGAATTTAAATCACTCATATATACATTCTTATATTTAAATTAAAGGTAATAAAATATACTGTAATAATCTGTTAGATTATTTCTTCAATTAGTTATCTGATCACAATTTTCCATGAAAACCTGAATGTAAATTTTATTATATTTTCATTCTCAATGTTACACAGCTTTATCGATCATAGGATCGTCCTCAGGTCTGTTCATCAGTCTGGACAGATTTAACATTCTTTCATTTTTTACAGCTTCCTGCAAGAGTTAAAAACATGAGTAGAATACTCTCATCCATTTAGATTCATTTGATATATCTTTAACACAGTTTTATTTTACTGGAAACGAGAATTCCAAACCTTTGAACACTGTATAAATCCTGACGCTAAACATATTGAAGGTTCATATTCTCTGGAAATGTAGTAGAAGAAAGAAGAGAAATAAGGCTTTTCTACCAGGATGGAACGATTCTGACTCCTATATGGTGGATCTGATGGATGGCATGTGAGCGAGCCAGCCGTTGCTGTAGAGAGTGGGAAAACCATGCTGATGCACCTTCATCCGTGCCATCATTACACCACATTACTCCACATACCTCCAGCCAGGCTGCGACCCCCCGCTGTGAGCGGAGTTTTCAGGGCTTTAGGCTCTCTCCTGGGCAGCCGCTTGAGGAAAAGCACTCAGAACGCATTGCATTTGGATGCATTACTGGAGAGCAGCAAACAACAGATGGCAGACGAGCCTCAGCCTAATAGTAGCAGCAAAAAGACAGTGAGTTTCTGCCTGGTTACGTAAGGCAGAGATGCATGTGCGGGTTGGCTGGAAGCTGCTGCTGTTGCCATTCCTGCATTTTCAATTATGCTGCAGGCAGCTGAGCATGTAAATGTGCATAATTTCCCTAATGATGTGCAGCACGTGTGTTTTGGTATGGGGCGTTTTTTCTCAGCGGCCTACCGCCCCACCACTACAGCTTTGCCAGCACAGTTTCAGGGGCAGGAGCAGACTGATGCATTAAGTGTGGTGGCAGCTGTGATTAATCTCTCCCTCTCTCTTTGTCTATCTGTCTCGCTCTACCTTTCTCTGTCTCTCTCTGTCTCTCTCTTTCTTTGTCTATCTGCCTCGCTCCATCTCTCTCTCTCTCTCTCTCTCTCTCTCTCTCTCTCTCTCTCTCTCTCTCTCTCTCTCTCTCTCTCTCTCTCTTTCCAACATTTGCTCTTGCTCTCACACTCTCATACACACACACCCTGTCTCCTCAGGCCTATGATCTGTTACTCTAGCTTATCAAATTGCTTCTGAAGTCTACGTGATGAAATTAATAATGAATTGTTATTTCTCTGTGTATTCAAGCTACTTGTTTTGTAGCCCTACCTTGGATGGAAAAAAAGATTGCATTTTTATGCATTAATGCATTATTATGTCAGAGTATCCCAGGTTTTGATGATCTTTAAATTTGTGTTAATAAAGATAATGACACCAGGCTCTGTGCTAAAAAATAGTAGCTTACTATTGAAGAAAGTGTATAATTTGTTTCTTTTTATGTTTTTTTTTATTCAGAACGCATTATGGTCTGGCAGGTTGAGTTTTTTCAGTATATCCAGTTGCATGCTCCTCTGTCAGCTCAGACAGCTGTTCTTTCTGCACTAACTCCCAACGTGGCTGGCCGCTGTTTGTGTACAGTGTTCCAGCTGAGGCCATCGTTTCTGTATCTCCACAGCAGGGAGACAGTCTGGCTGTGCCATAGCCCCACTCAATTTCCACCAGCAGCTTAGGAACTACAATCTCAGCCGCACAGTGCCACAGGGCTTAGAGCTAACCCGCACAGTATTCTCTGAATGCTTATTGGCCTCACCGTCTTAGACAAAGCCATTAAAGGACTCATATTATATATTTTTCTGCATTTTTTGTGAGTTCATGTACCATTTTTTTATCCAGTAGAAGAAACCAAACTGTTTTTGTTATTGTGCCTTTAAGACAAATCTAAATGACCTGTGTACTGATGGACTGCCCATTTACAGTGCTTTGTTCAGAAACCAGTTTGGATGGAAATTCTCAGAGAAAAGGGACACGTAAGCTTCGGCCACTCCTTTTATTTGCGTAGTTCCTGCAGTGATCCTTTTGCCTCCTGACATCCAGGAACAGCAAACATTTAACTGTTTTCTCCAAAGCTTTCTATTCCAGTAGGTCTTCTGCATTCATTGTGAATTGACAGAAGTATGTTGTTATAAGCTCAGTGGGTGGTTTTACATAAAAGTGCACTTGGATGTGATGGCACAACCACTATAGTTTGAAAATATCTGGGCCGGGCTTTTATGATGATGTGTTTCAATGAAATGTAACTTTGAAAGGTCAGTTTTTGCATTTAGTGTGGAGGAAAGTGCTTTAAACTGTGGAGAGATGTGTGTAGTGTTAATTTGTTAGTAAATTCTGAGATTAGGCTACTGTCCTGGATTTTGAACAAAATGCATCATGCATCATGATGATCATGTATTCTGCATCATGTATTTCTGTACTGTAAATGCCTGCTGTAAGATAAATTCTGATTTGTCCCAGAAATGACAGGTTGAGCCAGAGGTTCTGAATTGATAAAGATTTGTATTAGCCAATTGCTATATTATTTTGCACCATGTATGTGTGCCAGAATGACTTGTATTGTGCTGGTCATGGGTGTGTGGGTGCTTTTGATTGGTCTAACACATTCCCAGACAATTCCCTGCCATGTCTTGCTTCTTCAGACAACATTGTTGATGGTATGGGCTATAGTTATTTTAAAAGGCATGAATAACTTAATATATATTAATATTTTAACCACTTGAAATAGATTAGACATTTTTTAAATTAATTCTTTTAGCCCCATTTAATAGCACACTGTATACAAATGCTGTTGTAGAAGTTGTTTGTGATCTAAAGTTACTTTTAAAAATTGTATATATTCAAGGCAAAATCACCATGCAACCACTATTTGATTATGCACAGTATGTTAATTGCCCCTTGCTGTCTCATGAGCTTGAGAATACAATCATATGAGGTAGAAAATCTGTTGTATTGTGACTAATTTCATGAACACATTAATAAAAAATTAATTGAGGCATATTATATATATGCTAAAATCTACAAGACCTTTTTGGTGGATTTTGTTCAGTATAGAAGAGGAGTTTGTTTTTGGCAAAGGTTTTAAGTAGTAAGCGAGCATGTGGGAGATCGCCGATATTTGGCGGTTGTAAGGCCTTCGACCTTGTGGTGTTAGAGAGGCTTCCTGAGCAGTGTAACACTTTCACTGAGGCCAGCCTGTCCATGTGCTTCCTGTCCCCATATGGGCTACGCCCCCACCAGCCCACTCCACTTATTGTATCGCAGCCAGACCACGCTCTCAACACTCCTGCTTGGTATGAATCCCAGCCTTTTTGTCAGCATATGGGGATGTTTTAGCACTGACTGAACCATAAATCACGACCTTTTCTGACCTTGCCCATTAGAACTTTGCGATAAGCAGAAAAGGCCTCATGCAGTGGCCGTGCTAAAATTCCTCAACTTCCAGCTGCATGAGTCGTGCCAGTTTCTGTTATTACAGTATTTATTGTGTAATTTCATTTTGCAGTGATGGATTTGTTACAGGCTCTATTAAAAGTAGCTATTAGCACTATGTAATTTAAAAAATATTTTTAAAGCTGAAATGATAAGTATTTTTACTTATGACATGCTAAATCGTGAAGCGTTCCTTATTTGGGGTAGCTGGTGGCCTAGTGGTTAAGGCATTTGCCCTGTGATCAGAAAGTCCAGGTTCGATTCTCAAGACCGCTAGGCACCTCTGAGGTACCCTGAGCAAGGTACCATCCCCACACACTGCTCCCCGGGCGCCGTGTTCATGGCTGCCCCCTGCTTCACTTGGTGAATGGGTTAAATGCAGAGGAAGAATTTTGTGCTGTTCACACTGTGTGCAGTGGTGTGTTCACGTATGACCGAATGATCACTTTCACTTTCACTTTCACTTTTTAAATAGTTTTTTTTTAAAAGACATGAATTGCTTTCAACTTGTGTGTGAGAGCTGTAGTTAGTAGCCTATCCTAAGATAAAGAAAATGGCATTACCATTATTATATATTGTTGATTTAATACTGAAACATATATATCAAAAATAGTTTTGTACCATTACTATTGGTCTTGTTTATCTTCAAATTTTAACGCGCTATTTGCAGCAGCTGATATTTCCCAAAAAAAGAGCAATGGAGAACAACGTGTTTGTGCTGACAGTAACAATTTGTTGTCTTACAATTTGGACACGAGAGGACCAGACACCACATGGTTTTTGTAAGGTGAGTTCTTAGCAAAGAAAACGTGAGACTTTCTAACACGGCACAAAATATTGCTTTTGGAGCATTGCTTTACGTTAAATTAAAGTTAAAAAGAGAACAAATGTACTGAGGCATGACAATACGAGGCATGACAACACGACCCTGAATCCTGTAAGAACAAATTCACAGTGCATCTGTACACTGAGAATCTGGAGTGGGCTTTAGAAATGACTTCTCAATCTGCTTGCTCAGCTTGGAGTTGGAAATGCCAATGCACTGCACAGGGCAATATGCTGCTCAACAGGAAAAAACGTGTTTCCGTAAGGCTTTGCTCCTCTGCATGGAAGCTAAACATGAAACAGTTTTTGGGGGCAAACTCTATATTCCATTTATTTGAAATTAGCTCTTTGTAGGTAGTATTTGAAAGTAATGCACAAATAAATGTCAGTTTATGAAAATGACATAGGGCACTTGTGGGAAAGAAACACAATGGGAAGTATCATTTTAGTATAATTTACTTCGTTTTGCAGTTGTTAGGCAAGCTGATGTTAATGTTGAAGACATAGAATATTTCAACTTCCACTGACTGTGGAGAATAGTATCTTTATAGAAGATCAATTATTCTTATCCTGAAAGACCACCACTCTACAAATTCCAAGCTGCTCCCAACACACCTTTGTCTTTTGTGAAATATAGCTGAAGGGTTCAATCCAATCATTTTAGAAGAATGCAAGGCTATTCTAATCATATTCTAATACAGATATGTACACTCGTTTTTGTATTGTTTTTACTCAGTAAGACATGAATGCTTTGGGGTAAAAAAAATATTTATTTGTTCGACTTCGCAGCACTGAACCATTGAAATCCTCCCAACACAGGCAGCTGATATTGCATCTTGTTATGCATGGGTTGATATAAATATAAAATATTGGAAATTGTTAAAATAGAATAAAATATACTATCAGTATATAATTATAGCCTATGTTTGGGGAAACACTGCACCTGATACAACTAATGAACCAAATTAGAACCGCTGCTATGCTTCGATCAACATTATTAATAACACTGACAGATGAAGGGAATAACATTGATTACCTCATTACAGTGGCACCTGTCAAAGGGTGGGACGTAACTGACAGCAAGTGAATAGTCAGTTTTTGAAGTTGACGTATGCAAGGTAAAATGAGCAAGCGCAAGAATTTGAATGACTTTGACAAGATGAACTGTGAACCATGATGGGTAAATGATGGGGTCAGAGCATCTCCAAAACAGCAGGTCTTGTGTGGTGTTCACAGTATGCAGTGGTTTGTACCTACCAAAATTAGTCCAAGGAAGGACAACTGATGAACAGGTGATGCGTGTCCAAAGCTAATTAATGTGCATGAGGTCTGAAGACTACCTCATATGGTCCAGTTCCGCAGCATAACTAGTATAGTGCAAACTGCTAAGAAAGTTGATGCTTTCTGTGATAGAATGGTGTCAGATCACACAGTAATTGCCGCTTGCTGTATATTGGGCTGCATAGCCTCAGACTGGTCAGAGTACCCATACTAACTCCTGCCCGCTAGCAAAAGTGTACCTGCAAATGTGATATAGCCATGCTGTGACAAGCTTGACTGGTCTACTGCCCTTAATGAAGAGCTGGACGGGGGTTGAGCCGGTTGAGAGTTTTTGGGGATGTGTTTTTGGCAAAGATTTGGAGATCTAGATTTCTGTCGTTTAATAGCAAAGTCAGCATTGTTGCTTCACTGCGAACTAAAGAAGCAAAATTTGGACAGCAGATATTCCTTGGCTGATCAACTACGTCTGAGGAAAGTGGAACATGAAAAGTTTCATTTAATTTCTAGCCTGCGCCTGATTACGAGTGTGTGTTATCATCATAAGAAACACTATGGTTTTAGTTGGTTGTAAAATTGAACTTTTTGTAGACTGAACTTTAAGGAATGAGAGAAACCGCTGGGCACCATATCATAAAAAGAGGAAAACTCTCTCTTGTTGCTTTTTGATATGGTGACACAAAGATGGGAGGAAGGTTTTCAAAATGGCGATAAAAATGAATAAAGCAGTGGTGCGTCAGTTCAAAAGCTGATAAATACCCTTTGGGTTTCTCTTCTATGGCATGATAAGAGATTAGAATATTACCATAAACAAAGCACTATCTCACTCTCCAGAATTTCACTCTCATATCCCCTGCAGCAGAATGTTATCTCTCTATCTGTTCAGCATGAATATCCGCTCCATTAACAAGCTATTCATCCTCTGTATATATTGGCACCGCTCTGAATAGGACCATAGCATAACTAGAAGTGATTGCTCTTCTCTTTCCTGTGAATGCCGTCCTGAATGAGTCAACTTTTGAGAGGTGTCTACCATTTGCTGGCTCCTATACAGATGTAGCAGGCATCAGCCTTTTTTTGTTTTCTTTTCTTCCGTTCCTAATATATGTAAACAATTTTGCTTCTGATATTCTGTTATCCAATGTTAGGTTTTGTTCATTTTTACAAGAAAGAGACGTCTCTTCTTTTCTGGCAATGAATCCAAGGACATTCGAAGGATGGTTCAATAATAAATATGAGAATTTAGTTATTAATAATATCAATTTGTAATGGTAATCTATTACAATTTATAATGTGCTCATTACAGCATAGATCTAATTCATTCATATATAATAATATATTGCATTCAGCTGAAACTGCTGGCCACTGATGGCATCAAATTATAGATGTTTCTTTGTTCCACCACCCTTTTCCATTAAACATTCTCTTAGTACTATAAGACCTGTTTTGAGTATGCGGCTGCTGTCCGCTTCACCTTCTCCTGAATTTATGCAAAGATAAGGGCAAACTTGATTTGATGCAAAATGCATAATAAAATATCACTCAAGGCTGTTTGTTTCTAATCAGCGGTAAAAGGCAAAACAGGTGACATGGGCAGAAAGCCTAAATCTTTCCCCTTTTTACTTCTTGCTTAATATACATGGAACATTTTTTGCTCAGAGAAAACATATTTAATATTTAATTTTTTAAACGCTCTGATTATCGGCAGCCCAGTTGTGTCTGCTTCCTTATTCATAGACCATAGTTCCATGTTTTGTTTCACAGCTTTCTCCCAGCACGGCTGAGCTCCTAAACAAACCCGTGTCGCTCTGGTTCGCCTGGCTCTACATGTGGAGGTCAAAAGCATTTTCTTGATCCTCCCTCGCAGGGCCCCTGCCCCCCTCAATGCTCTGCAGCGTTTTATTTCTTTTCACCAATCTGATCTGCTCCTCTGTGCCGGGAGACGAGACTGGCACAAGATGTGCCTCTTCAGTGAAGTGAAAATGGATGATTTACTTCAAGTACTCGAGCGAGTTTGATTGATTAAAGCACATGGCAACTCAGTGTACAAATGTGTTCTATTAAACCAAGTACTAACATCAATTCTTTTGTCTTTACTTTTCAGGATTGCTCTGGGAGACTTAATGAAACTAATTTTACTTAAAGGGACCATGTCAAATACTATTATATGAATGCAATTCACATCCCTTAACTTCATATATGGAAACTAGACTGCAAAATTGGCAATTCTTCATGGGTTTGAATGCATTTACATATAAAATGTTTAGACTGTTGTTAATGTTTATCATGATTTTTATTTTTTATTTAAAAAAACTATATGTACACATAGTACACTGTAAATTATATTGTCTGGTTTTTTTTCTATTTATGATTTATTTTAAAAAGATTTGAAGCATTTGACTATAAATTTTTTTATAGTTTTATTCTTGATGCTGCCTTTTCTGTCTTTGTTCAATCCTCTATGACTCAGATTGTCATTTTGGGCACATGTGTCCAAAGAAAATGAAGAAAATGTCTTCTCAGTATTCCACTAATTATTTGAAAGTTATGAAATTATGCATGAGTAGATTATTAAAATCATGTCATACATCTGTCTGAAAGAAATTGACATCCCGTTGTTGAAAACATTAATTCCAAATGGTCATTTATATAGGGCTACCAATTCTTATATAGGGCTATCAATACCTTACAGCATTTTACATCCTTTCTTTCATGCTGAAGAGATGAGGAGTGCTGTTACTGGCTATTTAAGCCTTTTTTAATCAGGATACTGTCCAGATCATCCAATCAGAACAGTGATCACTTATCAGCCTGCATGCTTTAAATGCACTGCACCCTTTCTGATACTCAATTTCTTGGCTCTTTTTTATCTCCTCTCTACATCTGCAGTTATGTGTCTAAGAATATGGAGTAAATCAGGGGACCTCTCTTCTCTAACCGGAGAGAAAGTGAAACGACTTTCAGTACTTATAGCTCTCATATCTCATAGACAGGAGCTTTGTTGCCCTCATCGATTGTGATGAGGTGAGTCCCGGGAGAGTGAGAGTGACGCTGCAGAACTGTTTCTAGAAGAGATGAGATCATCACAGATCCGCTGCTTCCTTTCTGCTGCCTTTGAGAGGTGTTTTAGCTGATAGACTGGAATGGCTTGTTGTTATTTCCTGGCTTCTCAGCCTCTTTTTTTTGTGGTTTGTCTTTGAAGAGGAGCATAGAAGGCTTCATTGTGCAGTGTAATGTGACTGCTTGCTTGAGTGAAGGTTCTTTTTCATATCATTAGGCTCTCTCTGGTTTGTATTTTAGACCCATTAAAGCCATTATATTGCATTACGGTAACATTGATTAGGCCCAAGGCAAGCTTGCGATGCATTCCTGGCTCTATATTCTGCCACACATGGATCCGATGATGTCCGCTCCGTTCCTGCACCTTGTTTTGGGTTCTGCAGCCGGTGTTGTTAACAGGCCGAATCAGAGGAATCCATGCGAGAGGCGGGGTCCGTTTTCAGCTCTAAAGCATGAGAGCATGATTACAGCATGTTTTAATTACACCTTAGAGACACAGCAGCCCTCGCCACCACGATTATACTGTCGGCAACGGCATCTCTACTGCCTCTATCCTCACAAAGAGCCAATCGCCTCTGATTACACATTACCTCACACGCCTTTGTGTTGGGCTGGTTAGAAAACTCCTTATTATTCCCCAAAGTCGTGCTGGAACGGCGGTTTATGGCACCAAAGCAGGCAGCTTACTGATGACAAACGTCCTCCTGAATGCACAGCTAGATTAAAATTGAAACTCCTTGAATTGTAAATGAGAGAGACATTCCACGTGTAGATTTTTAAATGGCACTAGGCTATGCCGATGCTGATTTGAGTGAACGCTATCTTAGTCATTTGCATTCCACTTCTGCTCCAAGCATACGGCAGTGGCTGCATCCAAATGACAGTTTGAGGTTCAGAGAGGTGAAATTCCTATCGACTGTCTGTCTAGCCAATGCCGTTCAAAGGTCTCGGTGTTCACTTTTGTCCTCTCTTTTCCTCAGTTCATGTAATTTAGGTTTTTATATATATGCAGTACATGTATGCCTTCTGAAGCAGGCAAGCATGCGACAGCAAACAAGTCCTGGGGGGGCAAAATGGAAACATCAGTATTTGACTCCTTTTGTCCCCTCAGCATTTATTTTTATTACTTTTTGTAATGACTTTCTCCGAGACCCCTGGCTCTGATAGATGTGCTATCAAAAGCGGAGTCTAAGAGCTACTTAGAGCTTCCTATTAAAGCCTCCCCATTTTTCAGAGCTGAGCTTACACCTCTCATATGCGGCTGAAGCGATTCCCTTCAAGGGCTCTAACGCTGTGTTCTGCTTACTTCACCCCTTTTACTAAATTATAACCAAAGCATTTTTTGTGTCCTATACTTTCTAGATACTGCTCATTTTCTGATTTCTCCTGCAGCTCCGGTTGTACCACGACCCGTATGATCAAAAGAAAAACACACTTCACAATTTTACAGTTTCAACAAACCCTGGCAGGGTATGATTTAAGTACAAGTGATGCAAAGTGTAGCCTTTCAGACAATGAGAAGAGCATGAGAACGACAATATTTATACATCAAAGTGACACAATCGTTGTGCTTATTTTTCTGTTTAATGGAAGAGTTTGACAAAAGAAATTTGTTTCCACTTTACCCAGATAAATTTGATCAGCCAAGAAATGTTTGGAGTTCACATATTGATTCCTTAGTTTTGAAACACACCCAAAAAAGTTGAAATAATGTATTTAAAAGACGTTTTGCAAGATTGCTATGCAATGTACATACAACCATGGGAAAAATAAGAGACTAGTTTTCTTTTTTTTCTGTTCGCTGTTTGTGCAATTTGCAGAGTGTGTGTGTGTGTGCGCGTGCGGAACAAAAAAAATTTGCTATTCTTTTATGCACTATTGCAGTGTGAGCTGTTGTAAGTGCAGTACTGTTTGTATAGCAGCTTTTCTATGTACTGTGTTCCAGGAGCTACACTCCAATCAGAAACTGAATCAGGATGAAACAGAGCTCACATATGCACACACTGTGCACTTAACATCACTATTTTAATTGTTGCAACTGTAAAATAATGTAAGAGTGGTGTGTAGTTTCCAAGGCATAATAAATGATGTATAAGATTTATTTTTTAATTTTCTCCATTTTTGTTAGGAATTAAGTGGGGTCAGTAGTGTATAAAACAACAGTGACAGGCACATTTTACACAGACCCACACCCACAAATTGCAAAAGCAATAACCAGGAAAAAAAAACTAAAGTGGTCTCTTTTTTTTTCCCATGGCTGTATATCTGGTCCTATTGTCAATAGTATTATTCTGTTGGCAATAGCCCGAAGCTAGCTGTAGGCATTACCCTGCATTGGGGGTAAATGAGAAATGCTGTTTGTATTGATATCTTTTGTTTGGTCTTTAGTTTAAAAACTTGTCCGTGTCTCTGGTGTAGGAAAAGGTCTGATAACAAGGCCTCTCCCTTTCTCCCTTCCCAGCCATGCAAACATTCATGTTAATGTTATGGTGGGGCCAACAGAGCAGCAAAATGATAAATTAGGCACCCTTTAACAAAAAGAGCACACAAAGCGCAGGAACGCTAATTAATTATTCATGTTACTTGCTGTGATTTAATTTATTTGCAATGTTTTTTGCATTAGGTGCCTCAACATTTTGCTCCAAAAGTGCATATCTTCGAATCATGTCTAATCATCATAATACATCCTTTA
The DNA here is from genome assembly GCA_037577145.1 of Brachypetersius gabonensis. Taxonomy (NCBI): domain Eukaryota; kingdom Metazoa; phylum Chordata; class Actinopteri; order Characiformes; family Alestidae; genus Brachypetersius; species Brachypetersius gabonensis. The sequence continues at coordinate 43,693,469 of JBBJLR010000001.1, read as the reverse complement.
GTGTTCTATGTTTTGTTCTTAAAAGAATAATCAACAGTGGGTTAAGCTATTAACCATGAATGTTATGTAAAAGCAGCAAAAAGACAAACACTGGATCTGATAAATTGTTAAAAGTACAGATGCATAAATACAGCAAACCGTTTTTGCTATTTTACATATCCTAATCAGAAAGTAAGCCTATTTGCTTTACTATATACCCAGTATAGTCTAGTGAGGACAGAATGTGGTCCAAATAACCCACAATAAACCTGTTCATATCAATGAAACATAGTCTGCTGTAACAGTTTCTGACACAGAAGTTTAGTATTTCTGATAGGTGGCATTGTCCCGTCTGTTATACATCCTTGTTTGAAATTACAGCTCTAAAAGTGAAAGTATGATGGAAAGTTGTTTGAATATCAGGGGTGCTTGATTGGATGCATTATAAAGCAGCGCGTCCAGACAACCTGTATCGTTTTTAGAGATTCTTAAACTTCACATTTCATAATTTCTTGGATAGTAGGTAGTAGTAGACTTAGTATAATACAGTTAGGTTCTGGGAAGCCACATTGTGCTACACATTTAAGCATCCACTGTGAATAAGAACATCAGCCATGAGCATAAATAATAGCAAATCAAACAGAATGTGTGAACTGCCACATTTGGATGATGCATGTAAGTAAATCTGTAAACCATGCTGGGGTGTTGTTGACAAACTTCAGGATCTGAGCAAACAGGCTGCAGATGGAATGTTTTGTTATAAAAGTTAGTTAATGCCAAGTTTCTGTTATTTTACATACAAAAGAAAAAAAATGTTTAGTTGCAACTTAAATAGTGAATAAACCGCACATAAAGCCTTGTACTTCAGTTTTGTACTAAACATGCTGACAGAAAGGATTCATTGCTATGTTTGCTTGAAACTGGTGCACAAGTCCCAGTACATCTGGCACAGTGTTTGGAGAAAGTATTGATGAAACTTACAAACTTTTCGTCCAACAAAAGGGGTGTCGGTTGTCATCATTGTGACAGCCAGTAACATGTCAACCTCATGCAAATCCCTCTGAGAAGTGTTGGAAAAGAGCCAGACCAACTGGATGCAGGAACAACAGGGCAAGGTTAAGCCACGCTCAAATTGCTTTTCAAAGCATCCATCTGTGTTAAGCTGCCAGGATGGGTTTGTGCGATAACCCTCACTGGTTCGGAGTTCAGCCTGCTGATGAAAGATTTCACTAATGCTGCTGATTTTGTTCTGTTCCTTTAGATGGTGGCCTTGAGCCTTTGCGACATCATTTTATCTGAAACTTGAACATGATGCAAGTTTTTGTAAGATCTCACTCAAATTAATATTGCCTCGATGAAGTAATGTTTAGTGGTGGCTGTATATAAGTGGCAATACAGATAATAGTCTCCAACCATCCTGCAATTATGTGAGATTCAATTAACCCACAGCCTTAGGGCCTGACGCCAGAGTTCGTTTGCTCATTTAACATCTCAGATGAAACAACTGCCTTGTAAATGCTCCATGTAAAAACGTCAGTATTTGTCTTTTGATGCCCCTGAGGGCGCAGAGACTGAGGGTCATCCTTGGGCTTTCCTTCACCAAGTTGTAATTTACTCAGTCCGTCTAACGTACTGTGTAAGCTTTCGAATCCCACTCTCAACGATAGGCTGTGGCACTGTAATTACGTGTCAGGTAATCTCATGGCTATTGTGGAAGATTTCTCTCCCAGACACTTTCAGAGGCCACATCATGCAATTACCCAGTCTGTAACCTTGGCAAGTCTTTGCATTCTGCAGTATCATCATTTTTCCTACCCTACATTAGACCTTAAGGGAGTAGTTTGGCAGAAATACCAGACTAACACAAAAATGGACAGAGCATACAGTGTTTACAAAATTCTGGCCATAAGATTGGTGTCAAGTTTTGGTGACAAGTTTTTATACATAACAGCATCATACAAATCTTTTTAAGATTAATTAACAGTTTAACATGGTTTGAGGCCTGTTTGGCTTGTTACTTGCTGTATTAGCTACACTGTTAGCCCCATAACTCCACTCCAGTTCAGAACTAAAGATGCAAATTATTTGTATCTATTCCTTCAAAGTTAACCTTAAGTCAAAACTAGTCTAATCTTGCAGAAGCTTTTATTGAAATTAAATGCCTCCCTCTGAAATGACATCTGATTTTTGATTACATCACCATGCACTAGCCGATGGGGAGTTATAATGTTGACTAATATCATGTTTCTTCTTCTCCTCCCACCATCTTTACCAATCATTGATACACTCACTGAGAGACACTTACCGGATATGTCACAGTGTCTTTAAGTCCCCATTCTCTTTCTTTGTGGAATGACATCTGCTCTATGGCTGCACTGGTATGCGGTGTATGGGTGGGTGTGTTTGTGCGAGGAAGGCCTATAGGCCATGCGGTGGGTGTTATCCTGATGCCCCGAGGAGCTTTCGGCTCTTCCTCCACATTGAGTGAAAAAGCTCTCCAGGGAGCTATTGCTTTATGTCAGAGGCATGTGTGAATGAGAGGCCTGTCAAGCAAACCATGACCAGAGCCAAAGCCCGTGGCATACACATTCACACACTCCCAGAATGCCAAACATAACACGCCAAAATGACTAACACCTTTCCTCCAAGAGTTGTTTTCAGGGGTGGGCAAATTAATGCTCTCACTCATCATAATCAGTCACAATGTGTTTCGTTTTAGTCATCCGAAAATAGAAACGAACGGCTCAAGGGAAAGACTTATGAGGTGCATAAAAAAGTGTCTTTTGTGCAGCTACTCTGCGAGGAGCACTTGCATGACCTTGATTTGCAAGATGGTCTTTTATCGCTGGTAATTATTGCACAATTAGCTGAATGGGATTAGTAGGAGCTGTGCACTGTGGCAGTTAAAGTCAAACCTGGTGCAATCAATTCCTGCATGCACCATCGTTCTGTTACCCTGCTTCAGTCACTCGCAGTTCACTGACCCCTCTTAAGGCAGCCTTTTCCAAGAGGCACTTGACGTTGCTATGCTTGACATAGAGATCCCTGGACAAAGAGAAACAGAAACCGTGAAAGGGATACTTGAAATATTTTTTTTTCGAACCTGGCTACGCATATGGACTACACATGCACACATTCTTAGTACGAAAACAGCACAGCAAGTTTTTTAGACCTAAAAGGTTTGGGATATTGTCTTAAGCTACTGAATATTTCACTGAATTGATTTGTTAACCCTCTGAGGTCAAGACTCTTATTTGAAAAAATCGGATTTGTATGTCCACATACGTCTGAAAATAACAGTTTTGGGTCATATTCATGCAAAAATTCAGGTTTTTGCCACTTGAACCTAGTAATTTGAATGTAGCCTTAGCCAGCATTTTAAGAGATATACCTGTGCTGTGGGTCAGGTCAGGTTCAGATAGAATTTTGTTGGACCAAATCAAGGTTTGAACCAAAAGTTCATGTCTGATTAAAGCTCTATTCGCATGTAAAATATTTTAGCTTGTGTTGCCGTTGTCCATCTTTGGAATGCCCTAACAACATGTGGCAATGATTGTCATAGCTAGTGCTGCTTGTTTCCATGGCTTCTGCTCCTTTTTAATGCAAAATTCTTTGTCATGGTCTCGTGAATGACATTCCCAGAGGGGGTGCAAAGGCTCATTTCACCGTCCATCTCTATCTCAAATATGGTTTTTATTATCCATTAGGTGTCTGTCATTATAATGCTTATATATCAGCATTATGATGGCAGACATAATGACATAAATATGGCCAAATATCCATAATTCTAAACATGTGGACAATAGGTAATACACCAAGGGTAGGATATTGTGTATATACATATATATATGCGTGTATATATAAATTTATATGGGTACATTTTGCTTTGGTATTATACCTGTCTGACGTAGTGCTTAGAACTTGTGTGAGAAATGCTGTGCAGTGTCTGAGGTGTGAAATGACGGGTATTGTATGAGTCCCACATGGCAGGGCAGGTATGCTGACCCATGTGTCAGACGCCCAGGCTCCCAAGGTCCAGTCCGGCTGGGTTTCACTCAGCATCCTGTGATTTAACCGAGGAAAATGACGAGAGCACCTCCAGCAGCCTGGCCTCCGATAGAGCGCAGCATGGGAGAATGCTTTTCTCGCCATTGTTGCTTTCCCTGTAATTTCATCAAAGTGCTCGTGGATAGCGAGGCATATCCTAAAGTGCTTTTGTCGTTTTTGCACTTTGAATGAGAGGTGGGGTTGTAAGACTTTTATTTGTGATTTTGAGGCAGACCTTTGCTCTTTGACATCCCTCTGCCCATGCGCAGATGATTTTTCCTGACCTGAATGATTTTTAAACGTTATTTACCCCTTACTTTGTTGCTGTTTCATTCCGCTGCCTGGTATAAAATTTAATTATCGTCACAGAAGACATATTAATGAACACTCTTAGCAAATGACTTTGACGGTTTTTACAAAGGTAAGTGTTCGTCTTATTGTCTTATTACTGCAAGCTGATCGTTAGCAACTGCAACCACATTAGCAACTGGTTGCCTGCACATGGATTAAACGTAATCTTAAACTTTACTGCCAGTGGTGAATAGTTTAGACTCAAGTTTAGGCCCTGAGGGTTCACCTTCTGTTCTTAAGCTATATAGACACTAAACAATCATGCAAAACCTGGTAGACCACCAAACATGTAACCATCACATAAACAGCACTTAAAGCTTTCATCCTTGAAAAAAAGTACGATAATCAGGCTTCACTCTGCCTACAGATCGTTCAGTCTTTCAGTCCATTATTTCACTGTGAGAAGACAATTCAACAATGAGCAATATGTGTAAAGTAAATAAAAATGAAGATAACAAATTTCCCCACAAGAAATTGGCTTGATTTGTGAAAAGCAAAAGTGTTGACATGAAGAGTGGAAAAACAACCTTCCAGGTTTTTTTATAAAGCTGTAAACAGGGCTCCAAAAAGAGCTGAAACTGTAATAATCACAAAGGGGTTTTGTTTCCCACTCGGAAAGCACATCACACTTCCCCATATGTTTTGAAGAGCAGGTCTGAGTTCAAGGTGTTGGCCTCTAAATTACTCAAATCTTAGTCCATGCTGCATTTGTGCTTTGTTCTAGATAAACTAGTTTGATCCATGGAGGCCCTGCCACACACCTTACATGACTTAAAGGATTTGCTGCTAATGCATTTTTGCCACAGATCACACTACACCATCAGAAGTCTTGTGGAATCCATGCTTCAGTGAGTCAGAGCTGATTTGGTGGCACAAGTGATACCTACATATTATTAGACAGGTTGTTTTAATGTTATGGCTAACATACCACCACCACCACATTTGTCTGTGTATGTGACTTGGTTAAATTGCACTGGATATGAACATCTGCCAAATGCCAAAAATGTAAACATGCATTGTAAGTGTAAAAAAAAGAATGGTATATGTATTTTTTGAGGCTTCTGTGTCATTTTTGTTAAACTTGTTTCTCATTTTTTGCTTTCTGGGGGAAAAAAAGTCCCAAAAAAGCAGGTTATCATTGAACTCACTGAACAGTCGTCCTTGTATCACACTTTACTACTTCTTAATTTTGTTTTGTTTTTGGTTTTCACAGGTAGTGTTTTTTCCCCTTGTGGTATGAATACACCTTTATTGATGCATTTACAGTTTAGGTGAAACATGTCAGTCTTTGTTGGTGGTGCTTTTGTGTATTTCTGTAATTAAGATAAAGTCACCAATCTCTAACCGAGGGAGAATAAAATGAATATCCCTGATGTAAATAAAAGAGCTCACATGAAAAAAAAGAATTGAAAACTAGCGTTACTATAAAAATGTTAATGAGCACTGCCCCTACAGAACAAAGCTGGGTTTTTTTCTTCTTCTGCAGAAAGCCTGCGGTGTTCGCGCTCGAAGATTTAAGCAATGCTATTTGCAGTAAATAAAGTCTATGCCTCTGAAGACATAGAGACAATAACAGCATGTATTATGCCTTATGATGGCACATAGCACTGTATGATTTGTTATGGTTGTTATTAACAAGAACATCAAAGCTAGAGATGAACGAACATTCACTTTACTGTTGACTTGACCAATGGACTTTACATTGTGCGTGAAAATTTGCCTGCAGGCTGATTGTTGCTCATCTTTTTTTCCCTCACCTGTTCTACAGTCACCACTGTAATCAAGCGAGAAAAAAGAACATAAACGTGTCGTGATGCTGCGTTTGATGTTCGGGGTACTTGAGCATGCAGTTTTGTGTAAAAGTAATTCCCTAGTAATTATGAACATACTTCTAGTGACCTGTCCTTACTACTTCGGTTCAAAAGGAAGAGGTCTCACCTCCTTAACTATGATGTTTAGTGTATCTAGTGGATAACAAAGCCATCCTCTATGCAACAGTCTGTGGTTTGATTCCTCGCTCGGGCAAGCAGATCATCCTGCACTAATAAGAGTTACAGTTACAATTGCTTCTGCGACATGTTACCAGAGGCAACGTGCTTGTATGTAAAGGGTCTGTGTACAAGGCCTTAGTGTGGTTTGTTTTTATCTTAACTCTTTTATTGCTCCCTGTTGAATGAAGCATTGTGAGGACCAAAGAATGAACTTGTGTAACTAACAGAACACACATGTAAATAGAAACTTTTATTTATATTATTATTGTTATTATTATAATTCTTTTTTAGTCATTACAATCATGTGTGATATTATTATAAATGAATTAGGTTTTATTTTTATTTTGTAATGTTATTATTGTCTGACTGGTAAAAAAATACTGACATACCATTTTCTTTTTTTTTTTTTCCATTTTCCTATTTGTTTTAGAGAAGTGTCGTTATTCCATTCGCTACTCCATTGAAAAGCATAAACATCAAGTATACTACCTTTTGTCAACTATTGTAATGTAAATTTAGCTGAAGAAGAGTTTTTTTTTAGCATGTGATTGAGTCCTTTTAGGCCCTCTGGTGACCACAGTTTTGATCCGTTTTTTCTTTTATTAAAAAAAGCCAATGAATAAAACTGGTGTAGAAATGAGTTTTATAGATTTAGGGAGAATAAATGTTCGGCTTGTTTAAATGGGGGAATGGTAGACAATCAATGACCATACAATCAAAGTGAAACATTTGGGCGCTGCCAAGAGAAAGAAACGAATATGCCTGTCTCTTCTTTTTTTCCATGTGTCATTACTCTGCTTCTGTTAACTCTAATAGACTCAAGCTCCTGCTCCAGTCTCAAGTGACTGAGATTACAGTTGGTTGGGTGGACCATGGGCTGGGTCTGTGATTCAGGAGGTCAGAGGTCAGGATGTGTTATCAGGCCATCGCAGACTGTCTGACCGCTGCTCCAGTCATTTGTGGCTTTAGATAAGCCCACAAGGAAAAAGAGAAGAAAAAAAACAACATGGACAAAACTCAGATTATCAGATCATTTTACAGAGGACAGACCAGGTCATCTGTGCAGATGCTCCGGCCAAACAAAATGACAAAAGAAGGGAGAACAAGACATAGATTGTGGATGTGGAGAGTATGAGCCTGGCAGTGTTTTTGTACAGGTCTGACCTGACCTGATCTTGTTCCTCAGGGAGCAGCTGCTGTAGGGAAACATGGTTGTGTTGATTATTGCTACACACATGCTGGATCAAATATTGTCTGCAGGTCACGTGGTTGTAGCGGTATATCTGAAGGATGAACTTATTGCAGATAACATGGAACCGATTACAACATGGCAGAGATTCCTCCTCAGCCTCCTTGCGGTCTAATTGCTTTCATTACAGTGGTCCCGTGGGAGTAGGGGGTGTTACATGATCAGAATGAAGACTTCATTGGGATTGTACACATATCTATAATCCCCTACCATTCAGAGTTCAGCTGCATTTGTATACAATTATTTGCAGCCATCTTTCATTGTTGCGTGTTATGTTTAAAGTTCAGTATGTTATCATTTATCTGATATACACTTTTTTTTAAAAGGTTTCCTACCAGACTGCACTAAGGGCAATGCATGGACAGCACTGCACTTTTTGGTGATAACCTAAAGAGATAAACAATTAGACTGACTGCTTTTGTGCTGTTGAACTTGTGATCCTTGTGCCATGAACACCCTGCATTTTGGATTCAAACCTGCAAAGATACTGCTCAGATTCTAATGACAAACATGCCAACTGACTTTTGAAAGAAAACTATGGCACAAAGACAATTACAGTCATGAGTGTTACAGACCAGAACATTATCACTTGGTTTGTCTTTTTGTTTCCCAACATAATGATTTTTTCACATTTTTAGTCATAAAGCACAAATGTCCAAATTACTTTGAGGGTCACTAACATGTAGTGAAAGCTTGTATTCCTGAGTTCTCAAACACTTGTACAATTTTTGAAACTGTACATCATAATGTTCAACAAAAATGAACAAAAATACACACTGTGACCGTTACAGCATCCATTTTAATATCTGCATTTTGACTGCAATTTTGTCCATGTTTATAAATGACCATAAATGTACAGCATCAACAATTACAGTACATATGCAAGCGCCTTGAGATTCCTGATGGTTTAGGCCTGCAGTTAGAGTGATATTTATTTGCTGTCCACTAGCTTCCATTACCTACTAGTAGCATTAGCTTCTAAGTAAAGAAGCAAATTCTTGGCTGAAACCAAACGGGAATATTAAATATTTAAATTGATCAGTAGTCTGAGAATATGGACAGAGGACATGGACAAACCAAAGTTCAGTCAGCAGTAACAAAGTTATTTTCACAATTAAATCATTGTAATGTTCTATAATTAAACAGTAGTGCTTTATAACCCGAGTGCTATATTGGTTCTGGATGTGTGGTGGTGGTGTGTGAGCGCCTGGCCCAGGGTGTGCTGTAGGGTTCCTCCCATCTGCAGATTGTTTGATCAGACAGCATGTCCTAGTGCATCAGAGCACGCGTCCGTCCCCCCGGGGCAGCGCCACCTATGAGAGCGGACAGGTGCCACCGGCAGCATCATGCCGACAGGTCAGACGCTGTCTGTCGGCAGATCCCGTCTGCATCCTCAGACTACAACACTGCTGTGGGGCTGAGTGTGTGAGTTTCTGTTATTCTGTAGCATCTGGGCAGTTTTAGCATCCTGGAAGGCTCTTGTGTAGCAACTGATCCATAATAATGTTGAACACACTTGGCTCATAGTCAAACCGTAAAGCTGGAGCCCATCACCCAGCAACTGAGGGTCAGTGACCACCCCCTGTGCCCTGAGCAGAAAATATGTCCCAAATGTGTATTGAAACTCATTTTTCACTGTCCAATTCAAGCTGGATCTTCTTTGTAAGGTTAAAAAGCACTTTATGAGTTGTGTGGTTCACAGAAAAATTCAACTTACTCAATTTTACCATATTTTGTCTGAAGTTTGCTCCTTCTGTTTTGCTCTTTAGCTAAAACACTGCTTTAAATAGATTGCACTCTTTCCCAGCAGGTGGTCTAATGCTGTTCATTTCACAGATGTTCAACCAAGGCCCTGATACATTTACATAAATTGTCAGATGTCATCTAGAAATGTTGCTCTTTGTCTGTATTCTGTATTCTGGTATTAACATTTACTTTAGAATTTTAGAACAAATCCATACATTAGGTATGTCCAAACCTGACTGGCACATACCAGTGGGTAGACAGATGCTGTTGTGTTTGTTACTTCTTCTTCTTGAGGTACTTGTAGTTTTATCATTTATTGTGAGGAAAAGTCTTTGACAGCAAAAAGTGTGTGTGTGTGTGTCCCAGCATGTGCAGTGGACATGTGGACATGCCTAATGTTGTTCTAAACAAGTATAATATATTAAAAACGGAAGATGGTCTGGATTTCTTTTACTCTATTTTTGGTCACTGCCTAATTCTCTGTGCTATTTCTTAGGTTGAATGCCCTCACTGTTATTCTAAAATGTGTAAAATTTTAAACAATTAAGAGAAACTTTTATTAGAGAATTGATATAAACTTCCTCTTTTTTGCCTTTGGTCATTATCCCCTGAGAGAGCCGTCCTCATTCCCACCTGCATGACTGAATTCTCACCGTCATTGACACTGGGCTGTGTTTCCTGACTGCTGGAAGAGAGCTTAAGGGCTAGATTCCTCCTGTTCCCTCAGGGCTGCCCTGTCTGGTCAGATAGATGGCCTACGGCTTCACAGGCTGCATTACACATGCCCAGTCAAGCAGTGATGCCCCGCTCTATGATTGATAAGAGGGGCAAACTTTACTCCACAGGAGGAGCCGCGCAGTAGGCTTTAAAATGCTCAGTGGAAGAAGTTCAGGGAATGGAGGCTTCGTAAGGGCAGTCTTTTATTATTTCGAGATGTACAAATGCCAGACTTAGCCGAATGGCAAGTATGCCGTCATGTGAGTGTTTAAACATACAAGCGTGTAACACTATAAGCACATGTTTTGCTTAGTTATGGGTTTTTTTATGCGTGTTGTCCCAGAGCTGTATTTACCCAAGAGGGGAAAACAGAGCAGTCTAAATAGAGTCACTTGACCTTCATTAAATATTTTCACACTCATTTAAAGGTGGGCTATGCTTGGTGTTTGTGCCAAGCAAAGTAAGGTGTTTTTTTAAATTTATTTATTTTTTTTAAATGAGCACAATTTATTTATTTATTTGTTCATTGTCTGTCTGTCTGTCTAACCATCTATCTAATATATTTATTTATTGAAGGATGGTTGCTGGATTGGTTGTTTTGCTTCATGTCTTTAGTGCTTCATGGCCGTGTCAGTGACTGCGTAAACACTGAAGTTTAGAGGGGACACAGCTTACTCTATGTATTTCTGGGTTGCCCCTTTTGTTGTGGGCGGAAGATGTGTCACTTCCTTTTGCCGTTATATCATCAGCTCCTGTTGTGTGGGTGCAATATTTTTGGCACAAGCATAATGAAGCAAGGTTTTTTTTTTGCTTCATAACGCCCATGTTCAGCTCCCAGCTTTGTTAATACTCAAGCCAAGCTTACAGGATGGAACGGTTGCCTGGTTTTTTAGCTCTTAATGCAAAGACTGAACTACCCAGGAATTTTGCCCAAAGTGGACACTGGCAGTCAAATGACATAGAGATTTACCCACCGTTTTTTTTCTTTTAATACAATCTTATTACATTAAAATATACTAAATTGTGTAATCTCTCTTTTCAACAAACAGGTGCATGTACAGATTAGTTTAATATGTTGTGAGTACATTTTCAAATAACTTGTTGGTTTCCACAAAACTTGAAATATTGAATAAGAAGGATGTGTAACTTATAGGTTTACTATTGACAATGCTTCAGTTGATATGAAAAGATATTCCAAAATCTAGACAGTACTATACATGTTTGCTAAACGTTTTTTGTTAAACGGTCTTGTAAACATTTTTGTAACACCTGAAACCTGATAATGACGATGTTGGTGAACGTCAAGACTGCAGTTTGATATCATGACAGTTTGTAATATGAGGTGATGACATCAAACATGATGTTATCTGTCATGACAAGTTTGGTTAAATGCATGATGGTGCTATATGCATTCATGACAGCTCATGTCATGCCTTGACATGTTTTTGACATGTTTTTTTTTTTTACCAGGGTTTGAGTAAAGTCAGGTTTTCTTACAGTGATATATCAGTTAATCAAAGTGCAGCAGTTTGATTTGAATCTGTTTACAAATAGATTGTATTCATTCCACATAAGCTTTTCTTCTTCTTTTTCTAAATGAGAAGTGACATAACATAAAATCTACCCATAGTTTGATGCCGTTTAATTAACAAACCTAGCAGCACTGAACTACTCTAAAGACTCCTGAAGTCTGACAACTGGTGTAGTCTTTAACCTAAGACACCATTTTCTTGCATATATTTACACTCAGCAAGCCCTCTGACATGCAGCAGGCAGTGTGATGTGTGTTCTTTTTGCTTCTCCATCTTCATAGCTCATTATAAACATAAACAGATGTCACCTGTGTGACTTTCAGCTCAGCTATGGCTGTCACACCTGATGGCTATGAATATGCAGTTGAATATACACACTGCAATGTACATTATACATACACTGCTCACATCCTCAACTGTACATGTCGTTTATATGTACTTTTAAGTTTTATGTATTATTTTCCTTATTATTATTTTATTGCAGTATGTGTTCCCATTTTCATCAAGTCAAATTCCTGAAAGAGCCTTTCTCCTTAACAGCTGGAACAACTGTTTATCAGCTTTGAGGAGAAGCCTCAGGGGGCAGCGTCGTTAGCACAGGTCCACAAGGCGGTTCTGCCCAATGGCAAGACGGTGGCAGTCAAAGTGCAACATCCAAAAGTCCAGGCCCAAAGCTCCAAGGACATTGCTGTGATGGAGGTGAGCCTAAAGTGAATGAGCCAGCTTGTGCCTAGTTACTGTTGGGTAATTCACACACTCTGTCATTGTCACATGGTCACAAATAGCCTGATGGGAGCCAATCTTACACCCCCTTTTAGTGTTTAAATAATAAAAATCCATCACTCAGCTTATGTGGCTTGAAATGGCTATCCAGTGTGCATATACAGCTTCATTTGTTATACTGAACACACAATGACTTCTAGTCTTTTGTAGCTCCCCCTTGCTGGTGTATAGTGAGAGACAGTAGCCTGAAAAGTTTGTGTAGGTCATCCTCTATCCCTTTATTAAAGACCAGTTTCTGATTACACAGGTGCATCATCACTGTTCCTGATACACATATATGCGGTGCTGAAATTGATCCACTCAGATAATACCTACCAAACAGCGGTCTTGTGGTCAAACTGACCAGGGGTAGAGGGGGACTCTCTTTTCAACTAACCTGTGTGTTTCTATGCAGTTCTTACTACAGGTGGTTCATTGGCTATTCCCTGACTTTGCGTTCATGTGGCTGGTAGAGGAGGCTAAGAGGAACATGCCTCTGGAGCTTGACTTCCTAAATGAAGGCCAGAACGCTGAAAAAGTGGCCTGCATTCTCCAAAGCTTTGACTTTCTCAAGGTTTGTTCACACAAATTCATATAAGTATATTTAGACACAAAAATACATACATACACATTCTTATTCCTGCTTTACACTTCTTAGTCTTCGTATTTGTGAGCATGCAGATGCTGTACCCAGACAGGAATCTACCATCATAGTTATATGTGAAAAGAACACAAAGAGCAAAGCCATGCATTGTTTCTGTCTTACTCCAAAAATAAATACTCACCGCACTGTTGTAGTAATGTTTTGTAGACATGACAAATACATTGTAATGTCACTCATATTCTCAGATTTGTATAACTTTGCAGGCTACTCTGACAGATACTTTGCTTAGTGGCATGGCACTGATATGTTTACTTGCATCTTTCAGGAAATATTGTTTAGCCTTTATACATTTTAGTCTAATATGCAGCCTTGCCTATTTTTTCTTTTTTTTTTTTTTTATTTGTGGTCTCGCCTAGTTTTGCACTGCTGTGGGCTTAATGTATTGTAGATTAGTACCGTGCTGCACTGTCTCTTTTAATTATGTTATATTTAGGCTACGTCTTGGTCAGTTGTACAATGTGGACCAGTTACTGTCGTTCTGTGTTGCACTGAGGCTCTTGAAAAATGCTACTTTGCTTCTCTGCATGCCACTATATGGATGAGGTTACAATAAATATTCTTCTTGATATTGATTTCACTGTGCACTCACTAATACTTGAAATCAGGATTTGGCTTTACCACATCTGATTAAATTGTCAAGATAATTAACAAACTCTTCGTGAGTTGAGGAAGAAGTGTTGAAAAAAGGGAAAACACTGTAGCTTGTGGCCTGCGACCTTAAAGGATTGTAGTTTAACAAATCTTTCCTCAGCTGAACTGAAAGGGCTTTCTCCAAGAGGTTTGTTAAAGGTCCTGGCACATTGTTAATTTATAGTTCCAGTACAGTTGAATCAAGAAATCAATAGTGTTTGTACGTAATCTGCCCCTGTGGACCTCCACTCTTCTTAAGTCATTGCTTTTGTTTAGAGTTCTTGTAATCTGAGGCTTAATAGCTTCATTGTTTTCGATTATTTTTTCAATTTAGCTTTTTTTTCTTCCTCTCTCCTTTTCTTTTCACATGAATTCATTGCTACATGAAAAACTGATCTGTTGATCGGGTGCTTCAGGTGATCCTGAAGAGGCTTTTTTTTGAAGAGACTAGATGTTCTTTTTAGTGCATCAGTATGTGTGTGATGACTCTTTATTCCCTCTGCCTTCTTTGCTCATTGAGAATAAAGCTGTGCATTTTTCCTACCAAGCGGCAAGCGGTAATTTTTCTCAGCTACACACCCTGCAACCCTATATTTCCCCGCAGTAAGATGACTTTGCGAGGTAAATAATCTGTCATAACAATTGCCGAGAGCTCTCAGAAAGAGCCCCGTTTCATTTTTAATGAATAACAAAGAGACTTGGCTGGCCCTGGGGGCTAATCAGAAGTGCGAGGGTCTTACATCTGCAGATCTGCAGCTTTACTCGACAATATTAGCTTTCTCTAAACTCCTGACAGCAGAGCGGCAGCCCTCGTGTCGGGAACAAATCCCTGCCGTCGCATGACTGGTTCTCGCACTGTTTAACAAGCGCAATTATACAGCCAGACGCAATCATTCCCGTTCGGATTGTGTGCCTCCTTTTTATTTATTTGTTTATTTATTTATTGACGTACTTATTTATGTAGTTATTTATTTTTGGAATGCAGTGCATAGCTTAAGGAAAGTCTCCGTTTGGGTTTTCAGGTGTTTTATCTCACAATGTCTGCATGATAAAGTGCAGTCCTGGGCTTAATGCAGAGGGGCGGCTGCAGATACAGGCAGCAGTCGGACCACACTATCAGCCAGAGCCTTGGGCCAAAAACACAAATGGGCTGGAGTGCTGGCCGCACTCTAGGGACAAAAGGTGTAAGGAATTGGGAAAGTGAAACGATTAGTCATTGTGTTTGGAGGCACTTGGAGAAGTTCTCTAAAGAGAGATGAAGGTCCTGAGAGCTGCAGAGTTTTCAGCAGCCCTGTTTGGAGCTGACACAATCAACATGCTGTCTAACAGAGCTCCTCAGGCTGCTGGCTTACAACAACTACAACTACAAATACAGATAACCATATAGTGCTTTTCAGTACGTCCAATATGCCAACAAGTGAATACAAGTATTGTATTGATATTTCTGTTTTCTCTCACTCACTCCCCCCCATTCAAACACATACACACATGCCCTGTTTCTCTTTCTCATCTTTTTTGTTTTCTCTCTTTCTGTCCTCTCTGTCTCTCCCTTTCTCTCTCTTTCTTTCTCTCTTTCTCTCATTCAATCTTATCTCTCTTTATCTCTCTTCATTTTGTCACTGCTTGCTTGTTCATTCTTTCTCTCAATCCTTCTTGATTTCTCTCTCCCCTTTTCTCTCTGAAAGTTTCGTCACCCCACCTCCTTTCACATTCACATTCAGACTGACTATTACCACAACATACTGTATATGCTCACTTTTGTTATATTAAAACCCTCACATATTAAAACACTACCACTACTCTCTAACCATGCTCCCTTTCCTGAATGGCCCACTGCTCTGGCTCATAGAAGCTTTAGCAGTCAGAGGTGAGGTATTTGTATAAAAACAAACAATTAAATAGTACAGATACATAGAATATTTCACAGGTGTTTAACTGTTTCAACTTAAAAGGAACAATCAGGTAATTAATCTGCCTAACCGGTCAGTGGCATCAGTGCCAGTCTCTCTGAATTCACAATGAAGGATATTAGCAGAGTGTTTTGAGTCCTATGCAGTGCCAGTGAAGGTGGCCCTCATGTGTAATGACACTTTGGGTCAGGAATGAATGGGCTGCAGATGGGTTTCAGAAATTGCAGTCTCAAATAGCACTTGATGACATCTTTTAGTAGAATCAATGAGAGTTTGTGTACACTGCAGTGAGGAGACTAACGGTGAGCAGATCTCTTTTGGTAGATATACAGTTACAGTTACAAGTCAAATCAATGAGGAAAAAATGATTTAGCACGATGAGTCATTTGAGTCCTAGACATACCTTTTCCATAACCGATGTTGCACTTTTGTTTGTCATCTGTTTTAGGTACCAAAAATCCACTGGGATCTTTCAACCAAGCGTGTTCTCACCATGGATTTTGCGGATGGAGGGCAGGTCAATGATCGCGAATACATGAGAGCACACAATATAGACGTCAATGAGGTAAGAGAGCCTATCTCAAAGCAAGCCTCTGGCCTCTATAAACATTTATAGCTGCCTTGTACAGCAAATCATCAGTCTGTGTCACTCAATCAGCAATTTCCCTCAATTACTGATCATTTTAGAGCTCATGAAAGTGCTTGGGAATGTTAATAAATCAGTCACATTTTATGCATGAATGTGAAATACTCCCATAGCCTTGAAGGCTCTGAGATCATCCAAACACAGGCAGATTTGCTCAACATATCTGCAGTCTTAATCCCATTTAGCTTTATCTTACCCTCAGACGAACACTGCATTAAAGGAGTCTCTTTTTCATATTAGTATGGCACGCTGTTTTTCTGTGATGGATGTTTTTCGTTGATGGTCTGTTCCGCTCTGCCACCTCTGTCAGCGCAGGGCTTGGCCCGAAAGTGAGTGCAGTTTAATTGCCTAAGGTGAACTTTAGTCTGGAGGTGAACTTCCACAGTGACTGCATTCAGTAGGCGTGAGTTTCACTTTTTTCCGCAAAAGTCTAAAAAAACAGTGCAATGCAGGGCTTACTGTTAACAAAATACACACTTTTTACTTTTATTAAACTATTTATTTCTGTTTTGTCTGTTTTGAATACACTAATTTATTGTTTTTAATTGCGTTTTCCCTTGTATTCCAGTTTCATATGTGGCTAGTTTCATGAAAATAATTTTGCACTGCAGATGTCTGATCACTTGTTAGCTTCTGAAAACATGCCTCACTTCCCCTGGATAGCATCTGATTTTGTCCTCTATGTCTGTGGGGTGAATAAATTTCAGTGGGGTAAAAAAACAATATTGCCAATGGGCTCTGAAAGAGATTTTTATGGCTATATCAGAACATCCTTATTCAATGCCATATATTTATTACTTTGATTGTGAACAGGAGGCTTGCGTTACTGTGACTTTATTACAGAAAACGAGTATCCTTAGTGTTAGGGTGCTATATAACAGTTCTGAGGCAGTTCTCTTTTGTAAAATTTCATCGTACCTTAAACATTCAAATAACAAACGGTTTGAAATGTCCATTTGTAGTATTTGGGCAGCATTGGCTGGGTCTCAGTGCAAGATCCTACAAGTGTGTGCAGATAAGCTGGTGTGTGGCTAGTGTAGGGAGGACAGCAGCGATAAAATGGAAAGTCAGAGACGAGGCTCTCGTGGGCCCCTCTGCAGAACAGAGAGCGGATGCTAATGGATTATTGATTGATAGGCCGGTTTCTGTTCACACTGTTTTGTTTTTTGTTTTTTTGTTTGGCGGGGAGATTGCCAGTGCATTATCATTCTCTTGTTATTTGATGATGGTGGGAGTAAGTAAGAGTTATCTCTCTGCCAGATAGCTAGGAAAGACACAGACCAAAAAAAAAGACAAACAGTAAACACTCCCCCTAATCCCCTATTCACACGTTCAGAATGCTCCCATTGTTTGAAAGGGAAAAAACTCTAATCAGCTTCAATCCTGCTGATCTTATTATGGCCTTATCTCCAAAAGCATCACAGCTGTAGAAGCTGGCCTCCCAGCCAATACATCCAAAGTTTGTTCTTTTTTTTTGTTTAATTGTTTGGGGAGGGAAACATTCACAGTCATGTGACTTTTCAGATAAGTTTTGAGAACCGAAAGCCAGATGCAGGCATTGAAGAAAATGTGCTCACAATGCGCCATCCCATTTACAGGCTGCGCAGTGGAATGCAAAGTATGCACAGGACCGTCTACTAACTGCTGAACCAGTGGTCAGCAAGACCAAAGCAAAAATGGGAAAAAAAAAAAGTACAATGATGAGGAGATAGTGGTTTAATAAATGACGCTGTTTTCCTACAAAACTTCCCACAAGGGTGTAATTCTATTCCAGATAGGAAATTAAGAGCTTTTGGAATAAAAACATGAGCACATGTTGTGGCCATACAGCAGCATACTTAGCCTTTTTTTCTCTCTCTCACATATAAGACATCAAATCATGAGAGTTTTAAAGTGTATTTTGATGCTAATTTAATTTGATATAATGCATATAATTAATATAGAAATATGTTTAAAAGAAATTCCACTGTGTACAACTTAACACATTTTGCTTTGTCCTCTCAGATACAAATGCATCAACATATCATCAACTGCATATTGGGCTTTAGAGGAAATCACTCACATTGTAAAAATTTGACTATATAATGTGAATTCAAAATTACTACCTCTAGAAGGAGCCTTATCAGACATGGTCTGATTAGAATTTAGCCAACACAGTTTTATCTTGTTGTTTTGAAGGTTTTCCCCAGCATCAAATCTTATTTCTCTGTGGTGAACAGTTGGAGGCTGTAAAACTCGGTCCATACTAATATTCACTAGGCAACCGGTAGCCTAGTGTTTAGGGATTTGCACCTGCATTCAGAAGGTCATGGGTTTGATTCCCAGGGCTGCTAGTGGCACCACTAAGGCTCCCTTGAGCAAGGTACATTCCCCCACACTGCTCCCCGGTCACCCCCCAAAGGGGGCAGCCCACTGCTTCACTTGGTGAATGGGTTAAATGCAGAAAAGTATTTAACATTGTTCACGCTTTTAATCACGAATTACAAAAAAAGTTCTCTGAAAGAATAAGTTATATGAATATTTTGCAGCTTCATTTACAAACACCACTGACTGAAGACTCATGGAATGTTTGTTGCCCATTGGCTTCTGGGGCCGGTTTCACAAAGATAGACTGTGACTATAACTTACATATAGGGTGTAGTCAGACTTGACATAGACGTCTAAATAATACTGTTGTACAAAGAAATTAAGACTCCGACTTTCTTAAGAAGTACTATGTTGCAAAGAATTGTGGCCATTTTAAGACTCTTTTCAAAACAAAAAAAAATGGCAGAGTTTAAATAAGTTGGTCTTAACTTTTGTGAAATTGTCTTACTTGCATTAGACAGGTCTATTAACAAACTTAAGACCTATCTTACCCCATAGACCAGTCTAAACTACTTGAAACCAGTGAAACAGGCCCCTGATATACGTGAATATTGAGAGAGTGGGTCTTTTCTAAGTATAGGAAAACTCCAAATTGTTATCTCCAAATTATTATCTATGATAATCAGACATATTTTACAGCAGATAGAGATTAGACTGAAAAACACTGGACTATTCCTATAAGCCATAACAACATCAACAGTATGGCTAAGATCAAATACTTTTCTGATCCACAGGAATCTGCATTACAAATACATGGCCTGCTGTTTGGATCTCCCTTCAATTAAATTGGAGCTGTTCATCACATACTTACAGAGACAGAATAAACCCAAATCAATTTAGTTTACAAATGCAGGTTTAGGTTAAGATGTCCTCTCATTACAGGCGTTTTGCTTGCGTTAGAAATCTATCAATATTTTCATTGTCTTCTGCAGTGCAGAAATGCAGCTGCAAAATAAGCTGTTATTTTTTTCAGCCCATCTAATTTCATTTCTCTGTGCTGAGAGAGAGAGGGAGAAAGAGAGAGGCGTTCAACTGGCCTCTGAAAGCCAGTGCTTTTGCGCTAGCTTTTGTTGGATTAATAAATGGAATCATTTTAGCACCTGCTTTGTTTGTGTCTCACTCCCCCATTATATTTCATCTGTGCTGTTTTTGTCTCTCTGAATTAATATGCACATTTGGTGCAGGTTTGTTTTGCACAGACTCTAAACAGCAACCTTTCCTTATCATTGTACATGCAGGCATCAGTGCGCTTGACAGACAGGTAAATACACACTGAGACTGGCCTCGTAAGCCACTGAGCCATGCTAAAAGGGCAATGCACACCTTTGAACGATTGGGGAGAGGAGCTGAGTGGATGGGCACATCAGACATTTATCATACTCTTCTTTCTGTCTCTTCATGCGTGCGCGCACACACACACTCCCAGAATGCATTTTTCCCAAACTATAATCTAGGGACAGTTGTTTTAGAAGTTTTCAGAGTACTTTCAGCCACATCATGATCTTTTTCCTAATGTCCATATGTCATCTGATGAAGGGCATGGTAATCATAGTGTACTTTGAGTTGGACATATTTGAGCAGGACAAAGCACAAAATATTTAGTACACACAGTCAACTCCATAATTACTGGTACTGTTTTTGAGGTTTATAACCTCAGACTCCGTGATTGAACTTGATGTCATTTAAGCATAACATTAAAATCACCTGCTTTCAATTGAGTAGGTCCTACTCAAGCCACAACAACAACTCAAAACCTCTGAATGTGTGCTAATGTATCTGGCACCAAAATGTTGGCCTCAGCTTGAGCTCTTTGTGTTCCTCTGTTCCTGAACAGCATTTAGCAGATGCTTTTTATCCAAAGCAACTTCTATTCCCGAACTACAGGGGACAGTCTCCCTGGAGCACCTTGAGGTTAAGGGTTTTGCTCAGGAACACAGTGGTGGTGTGCTGAAGGTAGGATTCGAAACCATGACCTCCTGGTCCAGAGGCAAGTATCCCACCCACCAGGCCACCACCACCCCACTTTTTGTCATGTGAACAGAACAGCTGCCCTTAATATTGTGTAAGACATTTGTGATGGCTGATCCATAAATGCTCCAAAATGTTTTAAATATAATAATCAGGGGTTGACATAAGTTTTTGATGTAGTACTCTAATGAATAACTACATTAATGAATTGGTACGCACCCAAATCCACATTTTTTTTACCTTAACATGGGTGCTGGAACACCCCCACATATTATGTTGGCACATATTATGAAAAAGGCAGTCTCAACTCTGGAACTTGTGGTTAAAAGCAGTCTCACTTTATGATTGCTGGATTGTTTATCTTTATCTTTATCTGAAAAACCACAGAAACACTTTATTTGAATGTCTGAGATTGGACAAGACACTCCTAGTGTACAATGGAAAGTTCCGTTATTAGTTAACAGGTTCATTTGCATATTGTATTCATCTGCACCAGCCAATAATGTAATAACAGACACCGAATGATCCATCTGCAACCCTGCACACTGCTGCAGCAGGGCTAAGGCAAGACTTTTCATAACTCCAGATACAGTTGTAGCTGTACTTGTAGAACCTGCCATAAATTGGCAGTAATTATTGCTGTGAATACTCTCTAACAGCTGAGATAATCTTAGCACAGTGCTTTTATCCAGGGCTTTAGCTAAAATATAATCAGCATGCTGCGCTCATCAGATTCATTTACAGTTATTTAAAATGTACTTCCTCCATCTCAGTTCATTTGATAAGCCCTGCATGAAGCACTTTATATCATGTGTTTTTTGGGTCCGTGTGCATGTGTGAGTGTATGCCTCTTTAAAGAAGGTTTTAGAGGTTCAGCTGAAGTGAGCATGGTATTAGCAAATGAGACACGTGCTATTTGAATGAGCTTTTGCTTTAAGAAGAGCTCTCTGCTGGTTGAAAGGGGGAGCAGTGCGGCTGTTTAAAGACACACTTTGTTTTGAAAAGGTGAAGTCATGGAGGGTAAAGCTGAGGCTGAGAGCAGAACGAAACAGATCAGGGGAGGTTTCACCTGCAAAGGGTGTTTAAACGCTATGGCCTGCGGGACTGCTTTTCTTTTACATCAGAAATGCCGCTGACGGCTCCAGCTTAAGCGTTATCCACACTGAAGACTATTCCAAACTATGCTTTAGATTCATGAGTAAGTTTTAAAGAAAGTGGCTGAGACATATATGTACACTTTACTGTTCATATAATTGTTTTTTTAGCACACACTTGTCCTGTAGGGCAATACACACTGGTTTCTTAGTTGTGCTTTAAAGGAAGCCAGTAGTCATGTGTTAGGAATCCACAGGCTTTAATCAGGTTTTTAGATGATCTCTAAAAGACATGTTTGTTGTTTCTGTGTCACAGTATCACTCATGTGGTTTCAGTTAAATAATTTCATTTCAATTTTAGTTATATTATGCCTGTTATGGGATCTTTTGCACAGGTAAGGGACCATATACTCTGCCATTCTATTATAGTTCTTTCATTAGTTTGCGCTGCATAACCTCTTTAGTGGGCTCGCTGGTTAGTCTTTGTTCCCTAACTGCATCAGTGAGCACCCTTGACCCTGTTATTGGTTAAACATTTGTTCCACTTCCAACACATAAACTTCAAGACTGTTTAGTTCCCACCTCTTGACAAGTACAGTTATAATCGGATATTCAAAATACGCTTATATAATACCCAAAAGCCTGAAAAGTGAAAAAATTGCTCAGTTTCAAATGCAGTTCCTGTGCATGCAACTGGTGACTATGGGCTTCCATTTCTTCCGACACTGCTCTAGTGCTGACCTATAAGTGCCAACACACTTTGACTGATCAACTTGTGTTCAGTCATTTTATGTGCAAGCTATACATTTCAGGTAAAGGTTAACAGATGTCAGTGGTTTTGATGAAAGATAGCTGCAGGATATATTCCATGTGGATGTCCTCTGCCTGTGTGCACAAACCCAATGTCAACAACCTCTACACGTGATGTATTGTAAATTTTCAGTTCAATTAAATTTCAGTTAGTGGCCAAGAAATCCTAGCAAATAGGAAAAGACCCTGCGGGAAATTAGTGCTGTGAAATTTCAATCTATGTTAAATTTCATACTGCCGTTGGATTGCATAGCCCCCAAAGCATGTGTTCAGACAAATTTTATTAGAGCGAGAGGTTATCAAATCAACCAGAATACTATGTGGTGAAGAAAATAAGCAGGTTTAGGTGGGATGTGAATATTTCTGATTATAGGTTACAAAGTAACCACAGTATTACATTACATGCAGACTAGTTAACACCAGTGGATCCAAAAGCCACTTTTGGGACACTTTACACTCCACACCTCTCTGTGCTTTCCCTGCTACAACATACCTCAGTTAAATAAAGGGCATGACAATTCCCTGATACACTGAATCAGACACATTGGCGCAAGTAAAAGTACAAAAATCTGCTGCACATTGGATCGTTTGAGCTATGATGGAGAATCACGAGGTTGTGTTGAGGGTTTGATGTACATATTTGAGCAGGCAAAGTGCAAGATTTGACTTGATGCTTCAATATGTGCTTGCAATACAACTGTTGACCTTTATTTAACCAAGAAACAAACTATACATAGGACCACTTCCGAACTGTGCTAGATAGTTTACAGTATAGCAAAATGATTTACAAATATATATTTTTAATTATTATAAATTATAATCATGACGAATGTTATTTTCCAGTTAAACATTCCATATTGGTTTTAAGGACACTTTCCAGCATATTGTTTCAATGGCATATAGTGGTGTATTGTTTGTATAGTACATAGTGCATAAAGTACATAGTATTTTTCAGAAGATTTATGTTCATGTTTATTTTGGTCTTGCCTGTGTGCCTTTGTGTGATTGTACAATCATAGCATAACCAGTTTCCTCCAGGATTCCTCTAGTGTTCTTTATCTGATGTAACAGAATTTGCATCAGCGGCAGTTTATAAAGATGCAGTGGCAGGGCTTGGCTCCTCTAAAATGTTCTGGTAACATTGTATGGTAGCGGGAAACCTGGCTAGAAGGTATACATTTAGGATAATTAGATAAATGTAAGATGCATTTGGCAGCTATTAAAATAAATAAATAAAAGAATTTGAGAAACAACACATTCAGTCACCGGAGAAACGTAACAAATTATGGAAGAGTTTTAGAAATAGTCCTATACTGTTACCAATAAGGTCTGTGCTTTCGTGCAGCTCAGTGGTTTCCAAACTGGTCCTGGAGTACCCGGTGCCCTGCACATTTTAGCGTTTACATACCCACGTCAGCTCTGCTGGGTGATTACCTGATTAAGTCGACCAGGTGTGTTGGAAGCTGGGAAAAATGTGCAGGACAGTAAGTACTCCAGAACTGATCTGGGAGTCATTAATCTCGCTGATATAACTTCTGACATTGTTAATGGAGGTATGTGGATGTCTTTGTGATGATACCAGTAAATTACCTGTTTTTTGAAGAGATGAAGAGAATTCAATGCAAAACTTTTGGGAGAATGGTAAATAAAATATGGACTTTGTCATGAGCCATACTTTCAGTATCTTTAAGCATATTCAGTGTTTTCAGCATTTCTTCTTTAAGCACATAGTATTTCTGCCGTTCTTTCACAGTATTTGAAAACTGCCTTTGTTTCAATATTTGATGATTAATGGACCACAGCTAATCTTTCTGCTGGATAATTACTTTTTTGGAAACAAGATTTTGTTCCTACAGCACTGAAGTATGCGAGTGAGTTCTGTTGACAACGTTTTTGTTTTTGTTTCGGTTCTTTTGCTGGTAGACTGCAACTTATTTGTGTCTGAAAACTATATATCGGGTCCCAAGTTCCCAGGGTGCCTGAATGAGACGCATTTCTCACCAAGTGTCTGAAGCCCTCTGACATCTCCGTATTCATCACTCTCCTTTAAGGAGGTCAAATCACAGAGATATTGCTCGTCTTTTTCCTCTAAAACAACTTTGACACTATTTTCATTCATATGTTGGCTTCGAAATATCACGCTTTATGATTTAGACATATATTTACAGAGGTGTATATGTTACATAATATTAATATATTCAAGGTTTTTAAATCTATCTTTCTCTTTCTGTCTCTTTCTCGGTCCCTCTCTGTCTTTCTTTCCCTCTCACTATCTCTCTCTTGCTCTATCTTCTGTCTCTCTCTCTCTATTACGCACACACACATACACACGCACACACATATTCTGAGAAAGTACATTAATGAACTTGTGTGTACACTGTTAGCTGCAAATCAGACTGGAATAAGTCACAATGATTAAAGTCAAAGCAATATTGCCCATCAGAGCCAAAGCAGGCCCTCGGAGTCTCAACTAGCCTCACTGCAGTTTTCATTAGTGCTCCTCTGCCTTACAATGCAGCTCGTTCACTTAAGTAAACAAAGCAGCCACTGTACCCCGGCACATAACCAGGGTGGGAGACTGGCCCTGGCACTACCCAGTGATCAGGAGAGTTATTAGACAGCTGATGAGCTAGATTTGGAACCTAATAAATGATGGAGTCCTCCGAAGAAAATGGATAGAATTATTAACTGGCTGTGGCATCTCTGAGCCGCAGCGTGGGAGCTGGCGTGTAAGTAATCAAAAGATTGATGATGGCCAAAATAGACTTTTCTCTCTTTGCTTTGCCATTGTGCTCAGAATGTTTGAGTGGGTGTTTTTTTTTTTTTCTTCCCCTGCCCAGATTAAAAAACCAAACATTTTTGTCAATTTATTAGGGTTTTGCAATAGATCTTTTAGCTCTTTGTTTGAAATGTACCTACTGAAATTGATTTCCTAATGCTTAATGGCTAAATAATGTATTTGAAAAGAAATTTTAAATATGCATATACCAGTTTTTGCAAGATGATATGAAGTAAGTACATTGCATAAACTGAAGTGACAGATGTTTATTTCATTTACTGCACTGTTATGACACATCATTTGCACTTTTTAAGGCAGAGGTCTAGTTAAGAATGCAACTGTCAGGTGCAATAAATATTTTTTGCCCTCACAGTAAAGTGATGAACGTGACACCTATGTGGCTGCAAACAGAGGAAAAACTGTTCATGTCTGGAGTCTTACAGGTCTTTAGTACTTCAGTTTGTTTGATGTAGTACTTCATAACGTTTGATGTAATATATAAGATTAGTGTAACGTAAAATTGCAAAGAATTTTCATTATTTTTTCATTATTAACAATAGATAATGCCATTAAAAGATTCAGATAATTCTGAGAAATCTCCGTATGCGAGACGCAAAGCCGAAAACCAATATTGGATGACCATAATCTTAGGGCAGCACTGCATTAAAAGCATGCAGGATTATGAAGTGGAAATCACCAAAAGCAAATACTCTTCAATGCAAAAAAAAGCCATGTATAAATATTGTCCAGAAATTATGCCGCCTTCTTTAGGTTCCAACTAATTTTGTACAGTTCATAAGCCAGAATCCCTGATGGTATGGGGTGCATTAGAGCATCCCTGATGGTAAGGCAAGAGCAGCTTACACCTCTGGGAAGAGCCATTAATACTGAATGGCATAAAGATTTTGGAACAACAGATGCTGAAAGTGCCAGAAGATGCATTTTTCAGGCATTGCTTATTTCAAGACAATATCTAATCACATTCTGCACATATTACAGCTTGGCTCGATGGCAGAAGAGTGCTAAACTCCATTATCCATTCAAAATATATGCATTATCAAAAAACTAAATGTGTTGAGCAGCTGAAATCCTATGTCAGGAAAGAGTGGGACAACATTTCACAAAACTCCAGCAACTCATCTCCTCACTTCCCACACATTTACAGAATGTTGTTAAAAGTAGTAAAGTGGCCCCTTATATTCATGCATGAACACCCCACAGCACAACACATGGTGTGAACATTGTGAAATTCTTTCTCACAGCGCCTGATGAGCAGCGTGTGGGGATAGTACATTGCTCAAGGGCACCTTAGTGGTGCCTCTAGCAGTCCTGGGATTCAAGCCCATGACCTCCTGATTGCAGGGGCAACTAGCTACCCACTAGGCCACCAGCTGCACCAGAAGCCACAACTGTGGGGAGGTGATAGAATACAGTGGTAAACATGCCTCTGTTCCAACCTTGTTGAAATGTGTCGCTAGAATCAAATTCAAAATAAGAATTTCCCCCAAAGTATACATTTAAATGCTGTATTTGTCTTTAAGTGAATATGGCTTTACATGTTTTGCAAATCACATTCTGTTTTTGTTTATATTTGACACAGCATCCTAACGTTTTTGGCAAAGGTGGTCCAAATGAACAACAAAGGAACCACACCCTTTAATGTACAACATGTTTTGCTGTGAATCCCTGTAGATTTAATGTTTGCTACAGTGAAAGTTGGTGCTTTATGCCAGTTTGCAAAGCTTTCTTTGCCATTTACTGTAGTGATCAATTAAAGGGTTGTTTCCTCCACCATGGCCATACATCAGTGTGCTGTTATTGTATATGTGATTATTATGGTGTGTGTGATCAGGTGGTGAGAGGTCTAGCTATCATATAAGACCAAAGCTTGTTATAGTGAAGTGTAGTTTGTACAACACAGGTCCATCTCTGTGATGCTGCTTAGTTCCTCACAAAAACAATTTGGCCTGCCAAATTATTATTAACTCTTGAAAGTCACTTTTATTGCTAGTAGTAAAAATTCGGTGTACGGTGTACTTCCGTATGAATGGTTTTTAATTTGTAGCTTGTCAGAGCAATTTGAGAAGTACTGTGAAAAGTACAAATATATTTATTATTTCCAGTTAATTAGTAGAACTGAATGTTAGTATAATCTCAGCATAATTCAAATGTTTATTTTACATCAAAACAAAAAAGTCTACATATAGATGATGCAGAATGTAATTCTATGATGTAAAATACATTGATCAGCCTCAAAATTAAAACCCCTGTCGGGTGAAGCAGATGACATTGATTATCTACTTACAGTGGAACTTGCCAGTGGTGGGACATTTTAGGGCCAAAGGTCAAATTGTAATGGGCAAACTGGACTGTAAAGGAATGGAAGAAGGTGGCCTGGTTTGATGAATCACATTTTCTTTGTGGATGGACAAGTGAGTGTGTATCCCTTACCTGGATGACCCATTTTATCTACCTAGACTTTGTTGTAGATCCAGCTCTTCGTGGCAAGAGTTTTCCCCGATGGATGTGGCCTGTTTCAGCAGGATAATGTACCTGCTACACTCAAAATTTTGTTCAGGAATGATTTCAGGAACATGAGTTTAAGATGTTGACTTGGTCTCCAGATTTTTCAGATTTCAATCCCAGTCTAGCATCTGTGGAATGTGCTGGACAAACTAGACTGATCCATGGAGAACCCACCTTGCAGATTACAGGATTTAAAGGATCTGCAGTGCAGTTATTACTCTTGATTGTTAAGGGTGTGATTCCTGGCATAAACAACATCCTACATTTTTTGGGTATTTTTGCACACTTGTATTGAAGGGCTGTAAAATTGGCATGTATGCTTTGGTGAAAATAGTACATCTTGAAAATAGTACATCTTTTAGTACATCATCAGTGTTTACAATATCAAATGCTACGAATTTTCATTAAATGGGCCCTTTAAATATGTGCTCAAGCTCAGACTGGTCTGGCATGCTGGAAAGTTAACTGTAGTTTGACTGTTGCTGTAGTTTTGTTCTTTCTCCTTGTTCAGTTCCCCTGCCCTGTTATTCCAGAGACAAGGAATGTGTAATAACAGCCTTTGTTGTGAGGTCATGCAGTTGAACCCCTCAATAGAACACACAGCAGTAATCGCTCTCTGTGGACTGCACCCCCGGTGCCAGCATGGCTGAATGTGAAAGCAGAGCTGCATGTTTGCTTGTTGTTTGTCCTGTGTGGCAGATGTGAGGATGACAAAACCTGTGTACACACACACACACACACACACACACACACACACACACACACACATACACAGCCTGAAGCAGGGCACTCTCTTAGTGACTGGTGGAAAATGATTCATGTGCATAAGTGTGTATGATTTTAATGTCCTACATAGTCTTATTATATATTCTCTCCCTCTCTCTTGCTCTCAGTCTCTCTCTTGCTTTTTCTTGCTCACAGTTAAAATTTGGTTAAAACTTGTGGGCCTTTATTAGTATGATATTATATTTCTACTGCAACCTTTGCAACCTTATGAGATTTGAGACTATAAAAATGAATAAAATAGTAAATGTTACAATTACATTTAACCTTGTAGTATTGCAAAAAGGACTAAATTAGAGTTAGTGGGGGCAACATTAGTATGTGTGATGCATGTGTGCATTTAATTTTGCAATTTTTATTATATCATTTATTTTTTGAAAAAAAAAAACTAACCCCAGGATATAATCAAAAGAGAAGCGAAGAGCATGTCAATAATACCAAAAATTACGTACCTTAAAGCGTGCTCTGAAGTTTTTATTGCTTTAGAGTGTCCAGTTTTTTTCAAAAAGGGATGAGACAACTCCTTTGTCTCATCCCCCCCCAACTCCTTTAATAAAGACTGAATCAACTAACCTTTAGTGGGTTACATTGAAGGAATGCAGTAACACAGGTAACTTTCCAGATTTAGCCAGATTTCACTGAATCATTTAGTTAGGAGTAATATAACGGAAAATTATTAATATTGGTAATAACCAAACAGCCATTATCATTATTATCATTATTATTATTATCAACATTTACTCCTGTCACTTGAGATGGGGGACTTTTGGCAACACTACTGGAGTAAGTGTTTATAAGGCTGCATCTAAATAGGCCTTTAATGACAAATGACATTAACCTATACAGACATACTAAAAGCTCAATCCAAGTGTGAGTCGCAAAACAGACTAAATTAGGCTTATAGAGTTGTTAGTATGGTTTTGAGGGTGAAATGGATAAAAATAGAAACATGTTAGAAACACCTTCATAAATGTTAATGTAGGTTTATATTAGTTGTCATAGAAGACTTGATGTCAAGTAGCCTTATAAATGCTGTCCATCCATAATTCTGGAATAGATGGGTCACAATTAACCTAAGGAAGCCATTTTTTCCTCTCAGAAAATAGTTTCTCGCTTGTTGCAGCCGTTTTTTAATCATACCTTGCACTGCAAAGTGATCACATTCACGTACGGATAGATTTAACTTGACACTCAGCTGGATTAAACCATTTTTTCTGGTGAAGCAGAGGTGTTTGGATGTGAAAGCGAAAGACACTAGTATCAAGTTTGTAGGTCCTCATTAACCTCAAAACATCAGCTTAAGGTACCAAGCAAGTAATTTTCACCGCTGCGTGACTGAGCAATTCACGTGCCCTGAACAGTCAGGCAATTGTTAATGATGACCCATGTCTGATCCTGAGGCAATCTGTGTGGCATTTTTAATTTTGCTGTAGTGCTTTGCATATTTTCAAAAAGAGGACTGTTCCTTTTTCTATTCCTGTAGTCAGGAATGAAGGCATGGGTACATATCTATACCTGCTGTTCCTGTGGCAGCTATCCTTTGTTCATCACTGAACAGTAAACTGAGATTCTAAAATCATGAAGAACTTGCTCGATCCACGTAGTGTGTGCAGTACGCATGACAGTTTATGTTGAGTTTTTTTATGAGTTGGGACCCTGCTGAAACATTTTTTCATCCTTCACTGTCCACATGATCTAGGCTGTCACACGCCATGACTGGGACGTTGATGGGTCTGACATTGCAGAGTGAATCACCAGCAAGCAAGCCAACCTCACTTCTTTTACATACACAACACACCCAGATGACTGTTTTGGCCTCCTAAATGACAAATGGAATAGACGTAATTAATTGCCATTAGTAAAGGCAGCCATCTCTTTGAGATAATTTGTTTGCCATGCGTGTCGGCGGCTCCAAGGCTGGAGTGGTGATTAATGGGAAGTGGGGCTGCAGCTGGCCTCTCCACAGCGCTCGCTGTTGTTTTACATTAGCGGACCGTAATGGAGGGCATTTGCCGTCGTTTGGCGCTGCGTGGCCTGACTGCCTGCCCGTCTCCTAGCCGTGCTTCTCTAAGGTGACTTTGAACCTTGTTGCTACATGCATGCTGTTTTTATGGCAGAGATGGCCAAGTTAAAGCTGCTGTTGGACAGAAAACGTGCTTGTGGATAATGATACAGTCTATAATTGTTTGTATTAACAACATACAGCTTTTTTCTTCTTTAATAGATGCAGCTGAATGTGCCAGGATGGGGCAGCATGTTGTGCCTGTGTTTTTGTCAGGAACACTGTGGCTGTGTGTTGCAATTGTCAGTATTTAGGTCAAACAGAGGCGTCCTAACAGGAAATCCCAGCTGACAAGCACGGCGGAGGTGAGATATTAGAGGAGACAGCTTGTCTGAGAGTAGATGACATGCCTACAGATTGAAACAAACACTCCTCTGAGTACCTAAATCTCAGCCCAGGCCATTAACACAACTCCCCCAGTACTTTCTACCTACCTGCAGCTCCATACAGCAACTGTAGCCACACATGCCTATCCTTTGCCGCCTCTTTCAAGGTCAAAATGCACAATTTTTGATCATTTCACAGCATGTGGTACTCACTGGAAAGTCCTATTTACCCCAGGGAGGAGCTAAAAGTCACAGGGTTGTTGAAGAGACATTGTTTGAGCGGGTGCTGGAGAGACAATGTTGCTGTGGTGACTGATGCGCTCTTATCTGTCGCAAATATCTGCCAATTCAGCCACTCACATGCCAGCCTCATGCAGTACATTCATTAGATTTAGTGCTGTGCTCTGTTAAAAGCCTTTCTCTCTGCCCTGCCCAGTATTGATCAGCACATGACCTGCACAGATTACAAAAGGAAGGTTTGAATAAATCTGCTTTTTTGAAAGAAAGTTAATTCCAATGACATTCACTTTATATTGTCTGTAAATAAGCGGATGGTAACAGCTGATGTTTTTTTGTAAGGTTAAAGACACTAGTACTTTGTAGAAACCCTTTGATCATGAATATATTAGTATGTTTTTGTTAGGGAAACTCTACAGAATTTATTCTCTGAGAAATAAACATAGTGATTTGATACATCTGAAAAAAAGTTTTTTTTGGGGGGACTAATTTTTATTATGAATGTCCACCAGGCATGTCCACCTCTGTAACTATTTAGTTTAGTATCTTTTTGAGAAGTAGCTTTTTAGAGGTATTAAACTCTTCAGCTGTCTGGTTCCTATTACCTCCACTATGAGCAATTCTGACTTGGTAGGGTTTCTCTGGAATGTCATTATTTCACATCAGTCTTTTAATGCGAAATCATTTAATGCTCGGAAGAAAAATCTGATCAGATGCAATTTGTAGAGTGTCCAGAGTGTCCTCCTTTAAGCTTAGTGCTAACATACTACTAGAATCTCATAGGGACACTAGAAGCAATGAGCGTTACCATACAGAGGCAGTTTTCCTTTTTTATTTTTTATTTTTTTTACATTTATGGCCCTATCTGAAGGCCTAACTTTAACAGCAATGGGTCACCAATGCAAAATAATAATAAAAAAAACATGTAGTAGTGCTCAGGGGGCTGCACTTTGTGACTTCATGCATATGCTGCAGTTTCTTTAGTAATGTTTGCGATGATTTTATCTTCTGCAGAGTTCAGCTGGTGTAGGGAAAGAGAAAGACCAACTTTTTCATCATCCATTTTGTGCAGTGTCCTTCTGCCTCACCGCAATGGCCTGATATTCGCTCAGGTGACAGAGGAGGGCCGCATGAAGAGTGCTTTTATTCCATGTTGCAGGTCCCAGTAGGTGTAATTGCGTTGTCCCTTCGGAAAAATTCAATCTAGGGGGATGCGACAGGCCAGCTGTGTTCAGGTAATGTGCAAGTAGAAATTATCTCTCTGCAGTCATCCTCTTCAGGAGAGTCAGTCCTGGTCTCTGTCTCTCTCTGCCGCTCTCTTTCTCTCATTCTGTCTTTTTTGTGTGTAATGGTGTCAGGGCAAAGATTGTGTCAGATTGACTGCTGTTCTGTGGATGGTGCTCTCATGTCATGCACAGAGTCAAGGACAGAGCCAGCATGGGTGGATTTCTTTGAGTGTCCTTGGAGCAGGTCTCTTATTCTCTCTTCTGTTTTTGTGCTCTTCTCTTGTCTTCTGTTCTCTTCTGTTCTGTGCTCTTCTTTTCTCTTCTGTTCTCTCCTCTTATCCTCTTAATTATTTCCTTTCTCTTCTCTTCTCATCTCTTCTTTTCCTCTTCTCTTCTCTTCTGTTCTCTCCTCTTCTCTTCTCTTCTCCTCTCTTCTCTTCTCTTCTCTTCTTGTCCTCTTCTCTTCTCTTCTCATTTCTTCTTGTCCTCTTCTCTTCTCATCTCATCTCTTCTTGTCCTCTTCTCTTCTGTTCTCTCCTCTTCTCCTCTTAATTTGTTCTCTTTTCATCTCTTCTTGTCCTCTTCTCTTCTCTTCTCTTCTCTTCTCTTCTCTTCTCTTCTCTTCTCTTCAGCTCCCTCCCTACACTACTCTGAGGTCTGAGGCCTTTCTGGCACTTTGAGGCAGTTTGCCACACCTTTACATTTTTAAGTATTTCGTCTAAGTAAAAACATCTTCAAAGCTCACACTTCACCACTGAGGGAATCTTCCCCTTCACTGTTCTAAGACTGGGCAATATGACGAAATCACAATATTTGACTTTTCTGAGGTTTGATAACAAGCATAAATGGCTGAAATACAGCAGTAACACAGCATTTCAGTATTTTAAAAGATTATATGATGTTTAAAGTGGATTGAGGCTTCAGTGTTTTCAATAATAAATTATTCAGGCAGGGACAAGACTTGATGTTACTAAGTTTATATACACAGGCTGTTTTTGTTTATAGGTTCTCTGTGATTTGTATGAAATAGGAGTGTGTGATCAAAATTAGCATATTTTTCACTTGCATTTTTGACATAAATAACAAGAGCCAGTTAAATATATTCATGCTATATTTGATTGCTACACGCATGCCAAAATGTTGTAGCATAATTATGCATGACTCATTGTCCTAAATAGCCAGTTTGGACTTGAAATATCAACATGTGAAATAAAATGTGCCATTTCATTTTATTCATGTTTTTTCCTTTTGGCCCATTAAATATAAAATTCATGATCAGTGCAAACCTAGACTAAATGTGTCTACTTTATGGTGCATGCAGTAACATCCTCTTATGTGCAGTTCTGGATGTGTGTATGTTCTCTTGAATCCTTTCCCATCATGCTCTGTCTGATATTCCCCAAACACACTATCAGACCCATGCTAATTTGGCGAAGGGTTTCTCTGCCGGCAGGGGTGCAAACATCACCCCGCCTCCTCCTCCCCAGTCCCACCACAACACACATACACACACACACACATACACACACACACACTCGCACACACCCTTGGACTGTGTGATGCTGCTTTGGTATGCAGCGCTGGTGAAGTTGTCAGTGTATGTGGATCATCCCTTGTGTCTCGGCGGACGCTGCCGGGGAAACGGACTCATCAGCCTGGTGAAATGGGACAGAAAATATGATTTATTCTCTGCATGCACACACTTACTCGCGCACACACACTCACACACTCCAGGACCAGCCACTCCAGACGCTGAGCAGAGAGAAGTGGAGTGAAGTGAAGGATCCTGGAAAGTCACCAGAGAGAGAGGGAGAGAGAAATGGTGAAAGAGAGAGATGGGTGGAGTGAGTGAAGTAGAGGACCTTTGTCACCGCACTGCAAGCTAATTTCGCACTTCATTGATGCGCCCTCTAATCAATGGCAAATATTTGTTGTTGTGACGGCCTTTGCCAGCAGCTTCAGTTAGCTTGGCTATGTACACAGAGGGAGTGTGTGTAGGGTTTTACGGGGCTGCTGGAGCATAAAGTGTAACCCTCTTCTCTTATCCAATAACTGAGCCGACGCTGAGTCGCTGTATCTGTGATCCACATGTAAAGAGTTTCATTTCTGGCGAAAATATTTTCACATGGAACGAAATATACAAAACAATCTAATAACGGCAAAAACTTTGATCATAATTCATTTTGCCTTTGCACATACACTGAAAAACTTAGCAAGATTTTGCTGCTGCTGTAAAGTCATCCTAAATACTTCATCCTAAATACGCAAACTTAAGGATTCAGAAAATTGTTTATTGAATTTGATATAGCAGTTCAATTCAGTTTTTATATTTAGCAAAAAAAAGAAGTGGTTGAAAGCTGACAAGTCAACATGTTTGCCACAAGCGAAAGCACTAGTCTCAGAATGGTATGATACAAAATGATATGCTATATTGTTAAAGCCAAAATATGCATGTGCTGAATAACCTAATAATACATTTAAGCTGCTATACAGTCAGAATAATTGAACATTGATACGCTCATTTGCTCAAGTTTTTAAAGTTTATATTGTTTGCGTGACCCATAAACATCTCAAATGAGATAACAATGATATTGTGTGCATATAAATAAGCTGAGTGTCATTTAATATTAAAGTTCAATTGTGTCACTTGTTCTCATTCTTTCATGAAATGAGTTTGATCATTATTTTCTCTTTTCCTCGTCTAACCTTTAGAATTTAGATAACATCATTAAGTGTTACATATTCATGGCGCCAACTCTAAATTCGGCTGATGGCAAATCTAATTGTATTTAATCATCTGAAGGGGTGTGCGTCGTTGGACGGCGACAATGATGATGATGATGATGCATCAGACCTATTTCACTCCACCAGACTGGCACGACTGTTTTGTCTTCCCTTCAGCAAGTTCACTTTCACACAACTCCTATTAATCTGCCGTTTGCATACCCTCGGAGTACGGCTCCTACTTTGGAAAGTGCATGGCTGCTCATTTTCTCCAAGGGCATTGTTGATGAGGTCCTTATATGTCGCATCTCAAAGTGTTTGTTAGCATGCTAAAACTCCTCTTCCTGCCGCTGCATCTTCAATCAGGCCTTCAGGGTTCTCCATTATCCCAGGATGCATTGCTCACTGTTTGATGGTTATTATTGGGTTTTTATCTGGCTGACACTAAGAACCTCCAATTCCACTGTGCACTTTAAGAGGCTGCTGGCTATTTAACAAAATGAAGCTTGAATAGTTGCATTCAAATACAGTATGTGGGCAGTTACCCAGCTTACATTATTTATGTCATAAAGTCACCAGACAGAATTATAACATTTTTAGTTGGTCAGTAAATTAACATGTGTTTGGAGCAAACTCGAGTTTGAAGTAAAACATCTGCCAATTACAGTCTTGGCAAATTCCAAGTATCCATCCTTAGTTGTAGTAGAAGAATGCATAGTAATGGTATTGAGACATGCATGATTAGCTGCGCTCTATTTTCTTATGTGATGCAACAGTTATTCAGGCTTTTCTGTGATCATTCTGTAGCATTAAACAACTGGTGTTCAATGTCAAGAGATGTGGGTTAGCTGGTGTAACAATCAGGAGTTAACATTCTCCTCCAAGAGTACTGGGTTGTTTCGATAACGATGAATACATGATTTGTATAAACCACATGCTAACTTTAACCCTCCCAGGATGACAGCAGTGGTGGTAGCACTGTAAAATTAGACACAACTGTAGACAAATACCTAACATAAGCTCATGTTCAGTTTTTCCTTCTGCAGAATAAGATACAAAATAATTTCATCCATGTCTTCCACAGAAAATGATCTACGAGTGAGAAGTAATTCATATGGAATTAATGTAAAGTAAAGTGGCCCCTTATAGTCACGTGTGAACACAGCACAGCACACAGTGTGAACAGTGTGAAATTCTTACTCTACATTTAGCCCAGTTAACCAAGCAGTGTGTGGGGATGGTACCTCACTCAAGAGTGCATAAGTGGTGCCACAGTTCTGGGATTCAAACCCACAATCTTCTGATCACATGGAGCAACTCCCTAGCCACTAGACCGCCAGCTTGCCCAAAAGTAGTGGGCTGCCATCTACAGGGGGTGCCCAGGGATATGTGTGTGGAGACGGGACCTTGCTCATGGGTACCTCAGTGGTACAACTAACAGACCTGGGATTCAAATCCATGGCATTCTAATTGCAGTCCCTAAACACTAGGCCACTATTGTGTTTTAATTGTAGCCGATAACTGTGATCTCGTAGGGTTGCCCCAGAGAATCTGAGCAGGCAGGGGTTTGTTGCCTGTGCTGCCTTTAATCTTTCCATACCGCTTCATTTTTCCTGTAGTGCTTGATGTGATATATAAAGGCAGGGAACAGCAGGACTTGTATGAGTCATGATTGTTTTAGATTTTTGGAGTGGCATAACAGGTCCAGGGCTTCTCTCTAAAAACAAAGCTCATGTGCGTCAGTGCACAGTAATTACCCATGCATCACATCCTCTTCTTTCACATGGACTTCACAATGACTCCGCTCCAGGTACAATTTTGTGTGTGTGTGTGTGTGTGTGTGTGTGTGTGTGTGTGTGTGTGTGTGTGTGTGTGTGTGTGTGTGTG